>JANHZT010009470.1:16022-28503 GCA_032468215.1 Stegonotus admiraltiensis | reverse complement strand
GGCTCTGACTCTGATTAGCAGGCAATTCAGCAGGCAACAGAGCTTGGCTGGTTAGAGCCATTTAAAAGGGGAAAAAAGGGGGGGGAAGGCTCTGATCGTGTGGCTCAGCTGGGCATGTGGGGCGGGGGCAGTGATTTTTGCTACCAGTTCTCTGAACTACCCGCCGCCATCGCTGCCTACTCGGCTGAGCCAGTCCGAACCAGGAGCATTTCACCCCTGCCATGAATACAATATAATCAGAGTCACTAGCTACAAGAGGGGGAGCATAAAACTCTCCCATCCATTCAGAAGAGTTAGGAAAATTTCTGAAATAATGCCATTGAATTTTAAAATGCTGAAAATGCTGTTCTCTTACAGTATTACAAAACATCATGTTATTTTTCTGGCCGTAATAATCTTTGCTTTTAAAGTATGTTTTTAATACTTAAATTATGATGATGACAAGTTCTACTTCATTTCAAATTGACATACTGTAAATAGGGTTGTGTGTCTCTTTGTGTGTGTGTGTGTGTGTGAGAAAGAGGACTCAGATTCCAAACAATGGTTGGCTGGAGGTCAAGGGCCCCTTTAACGTACACTTCAATATCCTGGAACTCCTAATAATCAGTGGTTACATCATCTTTAAATCCTTCCTCGTCCAGATTAGGAGGGAGTTGACATTAAAGAAATTGGCTTTCTTGTCTGCAGCATGCTGTACATAGGATTTCTATCAGGCCAAGCCCAGAGAGGACACAATGAAATGCAGTCAGGTTCAGTCTTCTATTTGCTTACAGCTAATAGACAGAACCTTGCCAAACTAAATCTATAACATACTAGTTATATCCTGAGAGATTCTGCAGTGTGGCTACCCTGAAATCTCTCCCCACCACCACACCCTTACTACTTGTGCAGTGTCTTAATACGTGCCTCTCTGTGGGAAAATTCTGTGTTGCCAAACTCTTCCTGCATTGCTCCTCCAGGTGCATATTCCATCACACCTCTCCAGTGAAGCTTGGCCAGTACTGAGCAGTGCCTTTCTAAATTTTCTCACATTTCCCAGCTTGTTCCCAAAGATGTTTTTATCACTGTTACTTTCAGTGTCTTTGCAGCCTTTTAAAAATTATTTCATGGTGTGCTCTTCTGAGCTCCCTAACCCCATATATGGGGTTTTTTAAAAGTAAAGATATAGAATGGCTTCTGAAATGTCTTTGCTAACATGGTTAATCTCATTTTTTTCAGATTTCTCTGGTGAGGATGCCATATGCCTGCAAACTACTTTTCCAAGAACTGATGTCAATGAGTATTGCACCTCGAATGATGAGTGTGTAGTTTTCAAACAATTCACCTTTTCCTGGAATTCCTATTTCTTTAAACTTACTTTTTAAATGTGTTTTAAATCCCAACAGGTGTTGTGTTTTATCGGAAGTTTTTTTTTTCAGATTATGAATGTGTGAATTTCATGTTTTATGTAAATAGAAATAAAAGCTGTCCAGATATTCGCTTAATACTTTATTGTCATTACAGTGAAAATAGTAGGAATTAAGGGACTACAGAGCCATGGCTGGTTGTCAGTTTTCCAAAAAATAAACTTGTTATAGATGAAAGGCACTGTCTCTCAATATGCAGTATATATGGTTCACCTTTTACAGCTCAGTACTTTCACCTACAAAGAAAATGAGAGTGTACTTTAAGAACACATGTTTATTCTTGAGATGCATTCCAGAAAAATGAGTTGCTATAGAAATAATCAAAGGTATTTCCTTGAAGCAAGAAAAATAGCAGAAATAGATAACAATTACTTCTTCCTCCACAATTATTTCAGATTCATTTGAAATCATAGATAACAAGTAAGCAAACTTTCTTCAGTATTTGACTTTTTTTCAGAGGCTGCTGGTAGTACGGAACATAAAAGGGATTCAGTGATACCACCAGATGGAGCAAAAATTTCATGGGGGAGATGGTTTACAGTAATAAATACGTTAAGCCAGTTGAAGCTTACAAAGATGTGAAACACTTATTTTGGTCACAAATCAAGACAAAACATACTACCAATTAATAATCAACCCAAGCTATTTGATTTTTCTTAACCAGATCCAATAGAAAAGGGAGTGCTTACGCAGATCTACATACCTTTTGCAGGTATTTCGTTTAAGGAATTTACCACAGTAATTTTTCCAGAAGCTGTGGCTTCTCCTTTAGAGTTAGATGCGTGACATTCATATTCTCCAGCATCATCTTTGCTCAGTGGAGATATCTGTTGGAGTAGAGTCATAGTTAATTGCATTCCTCAAGGTTGTTAATAACATCCTTGTATCATACATGCTATGGCCCTGAATGTTCTTTAAATAAACTTCATAGCAATAGCACTTAGACTTATATATCGCTTCATAGTGCCTTACAGCCCTCTCTAAGCGGTTTACAGAGTCAGCATATTGCCCCAACAATCTGGGTCCTTATTTTACTGCTCTCGGATCTTATTTTACTGAATCAATCTTGAGCCGGTCAGGATCGAACTCCTGTCAGTGAGCAGTGAGTTAGGTTGCTACACCACCATGGCTCTGTTATGTCTCCATTAGGTACTAATTCCAAAAGGATTAAGAACAGCTTCAGCAATTGCTGCCAATAGTGGAAAGCATTTGAGACTAAAGACAACAGTATCATCAGATGCTAAGAGCTTGGCCTTATATTTACTGATCTTTGTCTGCCTGGCGGTCTTATATGGAGTGGGGAGGAAACAGACATGGTGAACCTTCTAAAAACAAATAAGGAGCTCCGAAAACCATTTTCATGGAGAAGTTCTCATAATTGGAACGGAGTGTGGCAGGGATTTCTTGTCTTTATGGAAGTTTCTAATATTGCATCTATCTCTAATGCTATTAGCTGGAAGGCATATAGAGATAGGGAAGTATGTATATGAATGTATGTTTACTTTGCTTGGATTGTAACAATCTATATCCACAGTTTGACTTTGACTATGACAGTCCATGGTAATATGCAAAAAGAAGTCCCTTTGCACAGCTTGAGTTAGTAAGCCCCAACAGAATTCTGGTAGGAAACAAAACTGGTGAATATCAGAAAACAAACACACGGTGCCTTACCAAAAAGATCTTAACGTATATTTTGGGCAAGGTGGAGAAGTGGGATTAAGTGTCCCTGGGGAAAAAGAAGTTTCTTATAAGTGCAGATTAGCAGGTACAATGATTTGAATTTTATGTGGTAAGTACTTCTCAACCTCTGCATTTTGTGGAGGATATGGTATACGGCAGTAGCGGCGAGAGGCTTCATCCACCCGCCTGGATGCTTCTGCGCATGCACAGAAGTGTTGCACATGTGTGCAAGTGCACATGCCCACAAGCAGACCGGTAGCAACAGGTTTTGAAACCTGCCCCGGTATAAGGGACAAATGGTACGGGACAAAGCTACCTCATTTTACAAAACACTCAACATACTTGGATTTTGCATTTTGCTTTGGAAAAGATATTCCTTCCCTGATCAATTAAGAATAATAAAAAATGAATCTGTCTCTCTCATTTGGCAGTATGAGAAATTAAAAAATGTAGCATGTTGTGTCCTTGGACCTGTTAAGAGTTCTATATCTGGGTGCATTATTGGCAGTATATAGATGCAGGCCTGCACTTCACTAATTTTGCATACAAATTGGACAGTTGACAGCATAACCATAATATATTACGGTATATACTAATTCTTAGGTAAAAGCTAATCATTCAACCTAGAAAGCCAATATGTCATTTACCTCATGATGTGCCAACATTCCGCTCAACAAACCTCCAAGAAGAAAAATCCTATTTCTCTACTTGCTGCAAAATTCTCAAAATGACAATTTAATTTGAAAGAGAATTTTACTTACCAATACCCATCCTGTCACCTCATGCTTTTCAGGACCACCACGAGTCTGAACAGCTAAATTGTCTCGGTCTCCTGGAAGAAGTTCCACTCTTTGGACACTATATTGTCCTCTTGTTACCTGTATATGAGAAGAAAGGATGGGCATCAGGAGTGTACAACCTCGGTAACTTTATGACTTGTGGACTTCAATTCCTAGAATTCCTCAGCCATCCATGCTGAGGAATTAAGCCATAAGTCTTAATTTGCCAAGGTTGGATACCCCTGATGGAAATAAAGACTTGGAAAGGTGGGTGGGTAGAGTTTTGGACTAGTCAGGAGGACTGAACCTGGATATTTAATATACCATATAGTTAAAAGATTTCAGACTTTCTATACTGAATAAGTTGGTTAAGAGCACAAATTATTTTCAGGACACCCAATGGGTTTTAGAATAGACTATTTCCTTAAAAAGCAAATTTTCCTGAGTTATACAATGAACTGGATTTAAAAAAAAGATGAATTGCTTGTATAATATTGTAGGAAGAGTTGCCAGTTGCTCAAAGAGAAAGTAACCAGTGTGACTAATGAAAAGCAGCCATGGGAATATAAACAATTATCTGCTGGTTTTGTGTTTTCACTACTGAGGAGGAGATGTACACTTTATTGCCTAGTTAATACTTTATCACCCAGGCATTAGAAACTCATTCCTTCACTGGGTAAGTAAGAGAATGAGTGAGTTCAAGAGTTCAAATCAAAGCAGTCTTTTCTTTCCTAATGTTTTATAACTGTTGTTAGCTGTCCAGAATTGTAGAAATCTTTTAAATAATAAAAAAAATATTAAAAACATATAAATTGCCCTCGGGCATTGACAAATAGCACTTTAGGTACTTTTCCCTTCTGATAAAGAACTTATTGAACAGAAAGTTGGAATACTGAAATGAGAACAGTATTTGTGATTGGTATCACTCTATCTTGAGTTAGAAAGGTCAAGCAAGGCAATAAGAATTTAGAAGCAGTAAGAGTCAGGAGACAGCTCTGATCTGCCAGCAGTGGTTGGTCAACCAGAGGGCAGCTAGGCAAGGTCTGACCTGGGTTTGTGCTTGGATGGGAGATCAGGAGGAAATATTAAACTGGAAGGAAAGGTCAAAACCTATTTCCATATTTTTGCCAAAAATAGGCTAGTTCCCCTGTAATCAATCAGCTGGAGGCCAACTTTACTAAGCATGGTAGTCACCCTACTGGAGAGAATTGTGGGAGCTGCTGTAAAGGATCACAAATTAAACACAACCACTTCTTTGAGGACATCACAGTAACTTAACATTTTCTTTTAACCTTCTCTTTGCTCAAAGAGAGTGTTTTATAAATAGCAGTTTTAATATGGTCCCTGACATGACTAGTAAAAGAAAAGATTGCAGGGGATAGAGGGGTGGAAAAATGGAAAGAAGCCAACAGAGGTATTGGTTCCCAAAGTTACAGTAGAAATAGTTTAAGTTGCTCCTTCTGACAATTGTTAGAAGAGCCAAATATAGTTGGCTTCTCAGCAGAAGGGATGAAATAGTCCTGCTTCTCTTCCCACTGTAGTTCTCTTGCTTCTCTCTGTTACATGTCTTGGAAAATAGCCCCATTGTAAGAGTTACCATCTGAAATCCTATTTTTGTAACCACACTATTATGTCTTCTAATTATCAGTTCAGCTTCCATTCAATCTGAACATTGTACACCCATGATGTCATATCCCAAACCATCTATCCATCTTCCTCTCTCATTTTTTCCTTACTCTCAACCCTATGACTGCCTGACCCTGCAACGATTCTGGGAACTTATGAAATGAAAAAAGGAAGAAACCTAGAAATGTAATAGTTCCTAGAAAGATGGCAATTGGCCAGAGGGAAAACAATGAATACTTTATTTCTCATGCCACATCCAACTGAAAGGATCCAACCCTCATCCCTGGGGCAAAAGCCAGGTTTTCAAAGCCTACTTAAAGGCAAGTATGGCAAGGGTGGTTTGAATCTTGGAAAGGAAAAACACATTTCCTGGCTCACTTTAAATTCATGTCAAATACTGAGAAATCAGATGGTAATTTAGGCCTCTCCATACTCCAGTTTTGGTTATCTGGAGCCCTCCAGGACCCGAGACCTCTTTGCTTTCTCGTTATTCCGAAAATAGTCATTTTTCTGCTTTATAACTTGCCTTTTGTGCAGTACTTCAAGGCAATTATCTCTAAGCTATATTAATTTTATTCATCTCAGAATATAGATATGAATTAATTTCTATATTAAGAGATCTTGCTTCATTTTATCCACATCACAGCAATCATTAAGAGGGAAATAAGGTGAGAAAGAATGACTGGCCCAAAAGCCCAGCCTGTGAGCTTCCATGGCTAAGGACTCTAGGTTTAGGACCTCCATGGACCTAAACCTAGATCAGGGGTCGGCAACCTTAAACACTCAAAGAGCCATTTGGACCCATTTACCATAGAAAAGAAAACACAGGGAGCCACAGAACCTATTGACATCTAGCATGAAGATAGCACTGTTTTTTACCTTTATGCTATGTATAAAAAAACTATAGTATGTTCCATTTATGAAATCAATGACCTGCTACAGAGAAAACAATTTTTTATTTCTGCATGCAACAAAAACATTTTGAACTCCAAAAAAAAACAAAACAAAGATGGGTCGAAAAACTCAATAAATCACGTGCCAGCGGGTATCTCACACTGGCAGTTGTGATGCATATTTTGAGTGACGGAGCCACAGCAGAGGGATGAAAAAGCCACATGTGGCTCCAGAGTTTTTTTTTTTTATTGCATACCCCTGACCTAAATAAAGACTTCAGCAGGGGACTTCTGGATTTTAACCCAGGCCTTTCTATACCAGCAGTCTGTTCTTACAGTGGACAGCCACCTGCACAAGGAAGCTCGCTAGTTTTTCAACAGAGGCAGTCACATTGTGATCAACACTAAAACTACTGATTTCCATGACTTCCATTAACTGGTCCAACCCTTTTTTTTTTAATTCATCAGCCCTGCTGATAACCAGCATCACCTCTCACAATAGCATCTTATAAAGAATTATGAATTATGTGCTGTGGAAAAAAATCATTGGTCATATTATTCTAAAGCTTTAACTACTACATCACACTACTCACTGTTTTACCAGCAGCACTTGAGATGAATACTTCTATATTACCTTTGCTATTCCCAACATAATTTCTCCTATTGTTTCTCATTGTCTTCTAAGGCTGCTACAAGTACATGTACATCCCCCCCCACACACACACACCGTATCTGTTATTTCCCATTTGTGGAACTACCATCATACGATCAACTGGATTTTTGCAGCACAGATCTAATAGCCCTACTGACTACTTAACTTTCTGGACATCCAGAAGCACATTCTGAAATTCTGGCTTCTCATGAATAAAGTCAAGCTAAATTAATGTCTAAGGAGAGTCTGGAAACTAAGAAAATGGGTAAATCAAGGTCTTTCTAACACATGGCTCAAATTCTCAGCCACTACAAAACAAGTCAAGGTCATCCATATTATCTGATCTCATTCTGCTGAAGCAGCAACTCCTTTCCAACTCCTCTGTTTCTCTCATTCACAGTCAACTAAGAAAGCTGCATCAAAAATAGACCTTGTATTTGTTGCTTCAAATATTTCAAGGTCTGCTGAAATACACTGGCATTTTGTTCAAGTGATTCCTTAGCATTGGCTCCTTTTGAAGACCTAATATGGTGACAGAGCTCATATAAAAGGGTAAACAGAACTGAATCCAGAATTAGATTTCTTCATGGAGTTATTTTTTGAAAAGAACATTCTATAATTTAAATAATGCTTCTAAGGCTCTGCAGAAAGTTTGGCTTGACAAAGCACTTTCTACCACATACTACCACATTCATCTATCACCATGCTATATTCTAATCCTTTTGCATTTGTAGTTGGGATGGTTTTAAATCAGCCATTAATATGATGAACTGTTCTCGTTTTTTAAATACCAGTTACACATAACATTCTATTTCTGTACCCTTTCTGTACTCTTTAAGCATTACAAATAGCACAGACTTCAGGGATTTCTGCATAGGACTCACTGCTGTAAAAAGAACCTGGGAGACCCCTTCATTTATGTGGCATGAACTTGTCAGGGTCCTGGCATGGCACTCATTTATTCTGATGAAGCTGTCCGATCTTCTGGTGGATCACCTTCAAAACTTGCCTAGTTTCCACTAACCTTGTTCCAGGTGAGAATTGGAGTGGGAACTCCAATGACTTCGCAGCTCAGGTAAACCTGGGCTCCACTAACATTCCAGATGTCCTTTGGAGGAGTCACAATGGATGGGCCTAGAAATTAAAAAAAAAAAGAATCCTTTTAAAAGAGTAAACACTGTATTCATGAATTTATGAAATTAAAGCAATTTTATCATTAACCAAAAACTGTTAACAGAAACCAACCCCCCTCTGTTATTCAATGATTATACTCAGAAGCCTGGTTCTTTCAACTTGTTTTATGTGTCCTGAGAGGATTTAAATCTCTGTTTCTCTAGCTAGCTCCTTTCTTGGAACAAGGAGAAGACTTTGGGAGGCAGTTTGTGATAAGGATTTGAATGATGGCTTCAAATGGGAGGGAGGGATCTCATCCAGGGCAGGCCTGGGACCTTGTGGGTACCTGAAGTTCTTTGGTTTTTGGACAGTGACTTGTCACTGTCCTCAAAAGAATGCAAATCTTTCTTGATGCTACTGAATATATAATTAAGACTACCTGCACTTCAAAATAGAACTGCTATTTGAGTTCTAGCTGTTGTGTTCCCTCAGAATAATCAGGCAGACCGCTGCTGTGGGAAAGCCAGAAACAGAGTGAAGGGATGCTGTTCCCATTTTGCAATTGAGAGAATTATGACAAGGGCTGCTTGACATGTTGAGATATGATCACCTCTTCCTGCCAACCCTTCCTCTTTTGTGTCATTATTAATATGTGACAATTATTCTTAGATATCAAAGTATTCATCCTGACCAATGAAAAGGAGGTGGATTTAAACATTAAAAGGGGCAATGAGCGAGGAAGTATGTAGCTTCAAAAAGCAAGCAAGAGAGAAAGATGTGAGTGAGGGATAAAACATAGTATTAATAAGGACCAAAGAGTTGTATCTTGTATTCTATTTATATACAGGTGCTTTTCAACTCGGCTGTACAACCCAGGAAGCTGATGCAAGCCTATCATACATGTATATATATATCATAAGTATGCAATATTTTCAAACATCAGCATCAACACCAGACACTGATAGAGAACAATTCATATATAATAGTCTTTCAAGTCCATAGTTGGCTTCCCAACAGGAAGTTAAATATTAGCAAAGTTTGTTTTCAGAAACTTCTGTTATGACATTTCAAAACTTAAAGGTCCATCTCAATCCTTAAATGAAAACACAGTTTGCTCTTAAAACAACAAGCAATTCCTCAGGACATTTCCCTTGCCATTACTTTTTTGTTCTGCCAAGTTTCAAAAATTAAAGCTGAGCCCAACTATTGCTCTGGAATGGTATGTGGGAATGACCTTGAGAGACAGGAAGAAGAGCCACTGCCTAGAATACCATCATGCGAAAGGTAACTCAGTTCACAGAAGGAAATCGGATTGGGAAGGATCTCAGAAGGGACCCTCCCTAGTTTTCTACAGAGTAAAAATAAATAAATAAATAAATAAATAAATAAATAAATAAAGAAAGAAAGAAAGAAAGAAAGAAAGAAAGAAAGAAAGAAAGAAAGAAAGAGACTTGCAAGATTCTGCTACTATGGCCTTACAATAACGGTAGTGTTGGTGTTCATGGATTGGGCTTATGTCAGGATTACCTCAAAGGGCTGACATATTCTCTCCATAAAACTTCAGCTTAAAGATTTAGAAATCTGTTTCAGCTTAGTCTCTGGTACTGGAGCAGATAGTCATAAACATTTATTTGTTTAACAAATTTATGTAGCCACCCAAGTACCAAAAGGAACTCTAGATGACAAAATAAAAACGTAATGAAATAAAAAAACCCCACTTAAAACAAACTATATTGAGGCCCTGCTAAAATCTCCCATCCATCCATCAGCTATCACATGCCAACTCTATCATTATCCTAGCCCCAATGCCTAGGGGAAAAGCCAGGTCTTCAACTGCTTTCTTGAAGGTCAATAGGGGTTAGGGCCATTGGTACTCTCTGGAGGAGGCTGTTCCATAATGCAGGCACTATGACAGAGAAAGGATGCTCCTGAGGCAACACCAGGTGACACTACTTCACCAAGGGAATCCAGACTGAGCCCACCCTATCATATCCAGCAGGATGGGCAGGAACTATAGGGAACGGGCAGTCCTATAAGTAATCTGGAAGTAATATTTAGTCTTACTGACTGAGCAATGCTCAATCTGCTCCTAAACCATGAAAAGAAACATGTTTCATTTCTTGCTTAAGAATCACCTAAGCAACAGAACCAAGATAGCAAAAAGGAATGGCTGTTTCCTATTTGTAAGCACTACTGTATTGTGCCTTTGACAGAATCTGCAATATACTATCCTTTTCCAAATTTCTAGTGTGCTTCAGGGAGATTGATATTCCGAGACATCTACCATAATTCCTGTGTGGACATTATATTTTTTCTCCGGAAGGAATATTTGTCTTACTTTTAGTTCTAGAAATTAGTTCTAAGTTCTAAAGAAAAGACTTCTTATCCAAAGATTGAGGTTTATGCAGTGTGAGACAAGCTGCTGTTCTTGAGATTGTTGGCTAGAATTACTAGATTTTTATTTGGCTTAGCTGAAGTTGCATAGCTGTGACCTTTTGTTCTATTCTGCTCTGATCTCCTTCAGCACTAGCGAGGAAATATCCCTGGGGTGTATTATTACCATGGGAAGAGACAGACCTTCCAACTCAAAGCAGCCACAGTTTTCAGCAGAGGATAAAGTGCTGCAAACCAAAAGCATCCAAATATCATGAGTCAGATGGTCCTATCTAAGAGAGAGAAGAGCTTTTCACCAAAGCAATGTGACCTAGTTCTAAGATTTTTGTCTAATTTGACCATTTGGTAAACATCTTACAAGAAACTGCTAATATTGACAAGTACTCAGTCAGTTGTCCTCAAAAAGAAAGTGTGACTGATGTAGGCTGGGATGGATTTCATGCCTCAAAAAATAAAATAAAATAATAATAAAATAAAATGGCATCCCTCTCCCTATTTAAAAAGTCTAATGAAAAGCTGAATCTTCTACAGCATCCATTTATATTTTACTCTCTGCTAAAATTTAGTCCCAATACATTGTGTGTACAATTATTTAGGGAAGACTGTGTTGTAAAAATGGCTTATGTTTCTATATTTCTCAAGAACTTAAAATGATTTACAAATGATAGCACAAAACACCATGAATCCACAAAAGCCCCATTTTAGCTCCCAGCAACTCTGGTAAGAAGAACCTCAATGAACAGAAGGTCCATTAGAAATTCTTGGCCTGAAGGAATTCTTAGACTAAGAAATCCTGTCAGTTAAAGTCTTTTTGGACACAACAGAAATCTAAAGGCATCAGCATTCTGTATTTCCCATGTATTGATAATATATAAATATAGTATTGATTCTCTCTCTTTCTGTCCTCTGTCCAGATCTCATTTCTAGAAATCAGTGATTCTCCAGGGTGCTGAGGACAGTATACTCTCTGTGTTATTATTACAGCACAGAACACAACGAGAAAGGATATACTGTAATGACCATTTGTTTCCTGATACCTGTCCACACAATTCCATCTAGTACAACTCTCCTTCTCCTTCCCTTAATTTTCCTTGAGGGAATAACCAAGGAAAGGAAATGTACTTGGTAAAATGGAGCTTTTCTACTTTACTGAGCAACTCCCCAGCCCAGTGATTGGTCATCTATCAGGCTTGTCCAAATGATGGGTTTGGGTTATTGCTAATCCTGCCATCTAGTCCTTCGTGAAGACTATCTGCCAATGATAGCATTTAAGAAATGGCTTTGTTTAACTTGCTCTACAACCTCACCATCAGAATGCCACCACTCAGCAGCAAGCCAAGGCAGGGGCCACGGGTTCAGGAAAGTAATCTTCAGTGATGACAACAAATGTTAGGTTGGTATAGTTTGCTGACAAGGATTGATGGGTGGCTCGTCAACTCAGCTGTGGGGAAAGGATTGTGGCATAAGTTGTTCTTCTTTTGCCATATCTCTAAAAGTCTTGATTTTGGGGGAGCTAGATGAAATATTAGTGAATGTTGAAAACTATACGTTTAATTCTATTTAATTTAAATTCAATGCAACCCCCAAGACAATTGAAATACTTTTAGTAGCTGGGTCAGCTTATTCCTTCTATAATTATAAGGAAGCCTAGGATCTACTGTGCAGTCTTCCCAACGCGGAAAGGAATTCAGACCTGCTGGGATCTCACTGGGAAATTAAAATATGCATAGTTGAAGTCTGGGAAACCAAGAAATTCTCAGGACTCTGAAATTAGAGACTTTTGTATGATGAACATTACAGTATACCCGTTTCCCCCTGAGGGCTGTTATATTCCTATAATAAGCATTTCTGACACTGTTAGTGGACGTTGGTCTTACCTGATACGTCCTTTCTCTGTTGAGAGGAAACGGCAGTCAGGATGGGGAGACGCTCCTGTCT
>JANHZT010009469.1:14037-26554 GCA_032468215.1 Stegonotus admiraltiensis | reverse complement strand
GTTTCTCATCCAAGAAACTTCATCATATGATGGTGGGTGGTGGTCATCACAACTGATGAAGTTTCTTGGATGAGAAACGAAATGTTTTGTTCTTCTTCCTCAAAGAAAAAATAGTCCAATTGCCTTTTGAAAAAGCATTTTGGAGAAAACTATGACCTGGATGTCAGAGAATCTCCACAGACACTTAACCTATCTTGTAGGGCTCAGATGTAAAAGAAAGTTTCTTAATGAGAATTTTTATTCCCAAATGGTTCCCAGAACATTTGGTTAAAATCTCCATCTTGGAAAGCAGCATGTATATCTTCCTCCTTGCTTCTCCAACCTGGATGGCAAAACCTACCCCATAACATCTACAGCTTTAGGGTATTTGAGGGTATGCAAGAAAGTTGCAGAGGATATTAAGTCCTCTGTTGGACTGGGAAGCCAGAGAATTAACTGGTCTTAGTTGCTCTTACCAATTTGTAAATGGCTTTCCAAGGGAGAGGCATTACAGGGATTCATCTTCTCTGATGGAAAGGCAAAGGGTTGGAAGCAACCCAAGAAAATGCTTTCTGACTGATGCAGAGATATAGGAAAAGACTAGAACAACATTTCTGTTTGTCGAAGCTGGAATATTTGGCTGTCTACAATCAGATGCTGACAAGTTACAGATGCTTCAGCGAGTATGATAGGACCTTTTCTTTTGTGGCTTCTGATGAATATTTCAAAAATTTGAGATACATAAAGAGCACTTGAAGGCCAAACCAAATTAGGTGTTTTCTCTACAATTTAGTTACATATGCATATAAAAGGTAGTCCTCGACTTATGACCATAATTGAGCCCAATATTTCTATTGTTAAGAGAGACAGTGGTTAATTGAATCTTACCCCATGTTATGATTTTCCTTGCCACAGTTGTTAAGTGAATCACTACCATTGTTAAGCTAGTAACATGGTTATTAAGTGAATCTGGCTTCGCCACTGACTTTGCTTGTCAAAAGGTTGCAAAAGGGGATCACATGATCCTGGGACACTGCAACGGTCATAAATATGAAACAGTTGCCGAGAATTCTGATCACGTGATGATGAGGATGCTGCAACGGTCGTGTGAAAAATGGTCATAAGCTGTGACTTTGAAGGGTCACTAAATGAATGGTTGTAAGTCAAGGAGTACCTGCATGCTCTGCTTTCCCTGATATTGTGCATCTGGAAAATATTATCTGACAATAAGGAATCCACAGATAATTGTACGGCAGAGGAAGAATGGATATTTCAACTAAATTTAATTCTGAAATAACTTCAGGCATGCTTGCTATGTGTATGCTGACAATCCCCAGGGGACCAGTGCTGGAGACAGCAGAAAGCAGCAAGAAAAAGAGAGAGAGAGAAAAAAATGTCTCATAGATTGATAATGTTAACTCCCCTTCCCAGCACTGGTTTAACACACACACATATACGTATGTATGTATGTATGTATGTATGTATGTATGTATGTATGTATGTGTATATATATACACATACACACACACACACACACACATATATACATGTAAGTATAAATATAAATAAAAATCTATACAAATTATTTTGTGCTACATAGGTATGCCTCTTCTATACCAAGGAATATTACATTACAAAAATGTATCTACCTTGCTATTAGTTATTAGTTGTGAAACTGTAATCTGACAAATTGATGGAGATGTAATTTTCTGACCACAACACACATCTAGCAATTAAGCAAAATGAAATAGCAGTTTGTACATGTTGTTTTTTGTTTCTTTTCTTTTTCTTTCCTTCTGAATGAACAGAAAAATTGAGAGGTGAGTAAGGCCATAATTGCTTGGCAGAATCACAGGACCTTAAACAGACGGAGGACCTGTATCTCTTCAAGGCGTCAGTTTTCAAGCATATCTCTTTTGAGATAGGGACATGTTTTAAATCACCTTCTTTCTTGATGGGTTAGGTGAGACAAAGGTGTTCCTATTTTCCTAAGAACATGAATGTGCAACTTTGAATGGACTTGAAGGAGCTCTACTTGGAGAACTAAAATAATGCTGCTGTGATTAAGTCCATCCTTAGACAAATTATTTGCCTTGTCTTTTTTCTAGCCATCTCAAATATATATCAAGAGCCGGGGCAAAGAAAATCCCATTCATTACAAATCAAATTGTGTAATGGATTGTGTTTGCCTGATATGCAGTTTATTCTCATCATTTGGGAATCCTGAGAAAATTCAACTGCTACTACAAATAAGAAGATTATTGTCTCCACTCTGCTTTAATTAAAACACGGGTATATATGTACACAGGTAGTCCTTGCTTACCGACCACTTGTTCAGTGACTTTTCAAAGTTGTGCTGAACAAGGGCTACTTAGAAGTGGCACTTGAAGTTCCAGCCATTGCAGGGCCCTTGTGGTCATGAAATTGTGAGTCGGGCAGTTGATAACTTGCTCACACTTATGACAGCTACAGTATCCCACGGTCACTTGATCACCATTTGCAACCTTCCCTGCTGGCATCCCACAAGCAAAGTCAATGGGAAAGCCAGCAGGGAAAGTTACAAGTCACTCTGGTAAGTCCTCTTGGCCTTCCCATGATTGCACCCTGCCGTCCAGTCTCTGTCCTTCCTGCGTTCACACCCTACCGTGGCATCTATTCTGTGCCTTTGCTGCACATGTATGCAGCCTGCACCAGGTCTCCCAATCCCCAACCTCCCCCAACTAATCTGTGGTTTGCATTGGCCCTCCTGGGCCTCCCGCCCAAATACTCCTTACCAGGGACTCATGCCGCTTCCGGCTTAATGACCTGCACATTTTGGGATTATAATGGCAACTGGAACTGCTAAGATTGTTGTTGCTAAGCAATGTGGTCACATAATGTCACACTTTCCAACTGCATTGCTTAGTGATGGCAATCCCTGTCCCAATTGCTATCAAAACCAGAGAATTAGCTGTATGTATTGCAACATGCTATGTAGGGCTCTACAGTTTCATATTAACCAATGAAATTTGACTTTTATACATTAAGGTCATTTCTAATTACCAGAGCTCTTCAGTAATGTTCCCTTCAGAAGCTAAGGTCCAGAAGAAATGAACAAGGAAAAAATTGTTGAATTAAGCAAAATAGGAAAAAGGTAGGTAAAAGTAACTCAAATATGTAATATTCTGAATTTCTATGAATAGCATTTCTTCAATATAATTTGTAATAATACCACTCCTCAGTTTGCATAAAGGCACTGCAGTGTATACTAATAGAATTCTTATTAGATTTTCTGCATGGTTACATAAGCCCATAAAAAATAAAAAAAAATGTAAATGATTCAAGAAGATACCCTGGCAGTTTTCATGAAGTCTCTTATAATCTGAGATTCTAGAAGATTCCTGCTGGCAAGACAGCATCACTTTTAATGCTTCATTAAAATAGCTCTTTTGAGCATTTTACAGGAAAGAGTTGATAGGCATATATATATATTAAAAATAAAGATTTTGTGCTAATTTCAATTGTATCTTTTATGCTAATATTCTGAAAATGGTTTATGGAATTTTCCAGACCAATATTTCTATTTTGTCCCCTTTGATATGAAGTTATATGCACATATTTAAAAAAATGATTAGGAAGGGAAGATAATGCTTCATGAAAACAAGATATACCAATTTTTCAGTGCATTGCAAAATAATGTCTTTTTTCAAGAAACAATGATAAGTCTTGTAAGGTCAAATGAAAATTCATGTGGTATGCTTTTTGCTGAGAGGAATGGGGAATATCAGCTGATGTTCACTATTAGTGCATAATCTGTACTCTCCCTCTGAACTCTCCTCTAAAAACACTTTAATAAATATAATATTATGTAAAAAAACAACAAAGAAGTTAATGATATTAATCATAATAAAATGTAAACTAAATAAAAGTAGTTTTTCCCTGGTTCCATCTACTTTGTCCTGTTCCTATCTCCTTTTTAAATGAACCCCCATATCAGATTGTGCAATCTAAATATGATCACTGGTTTGAAAACTATCTGTTTTAAAATATGTAAGTAGGTATATTTATCCATAAAATCATATCTCGCAGTTGCCTTTTCCAACAGTCCACATAATGAGGTTTACTCATTATATTTTTGGAAAGGTATATTGTTGTGTTGTCCTCTTACATTATTTTTTGTGCACACTAAATATAATGCATAATAGCCTTAACAATCTGCAGCGATTTGGCAGGAGAAAAGAGGCAACCCAAATAAATAAATATTCTTCTAATAAATATTCTATAAAAAGTACCTCTTTGTATGAGTAATTCATTATGCTTGTGTTCCTATTTACAAATTTTGCATGGTATGGAGAAAATGCTAGGAAGAATTTTTTTCTCCTCTTGTAATGCTACAATACAAGATCAGTCAATAAAATCCATTCTTGGAAAGTAAAGTTGGAAGAAAAGGACTCCACACAGAACTGCTAAAGAATGAAACCTGTTGGGAAAAAAATGGTGATGTTCATTATCAGACTTTTCAAAGATTAAAATACAATTCACCAACATTAAGACTAAGGGCTATTAATGATGGCTTGCAGTATATGATCCTTGAAATATGGCTAAAGGAGGAACGTATTCCTTGTTCCTGACTCCCATAATATTTTGCCCATCAAGTACCAGTTTAGATCATCCTTTGGTCCAAAACACCAGGGCTACTTTTTTTTTTACGGTTAAGAATCCTTTCAAAATCTAATGAAAATCACTAAGAGGAAAATGTTCTTACAATAGCTGCTAAAGTGCATTCCGGCACACAAAGAAAGTCACTTTGCCAAAGGAAAAAAAAAAGAATATCGGTTGAATATTTTAAGATAGTAAACTTAAAAGAGATTCTTAAATCCATTCTCTAGCAGAAACCAGCTCATTTCACCCTGAACGAAAGGTCATACCCAACGTAAAGGTAGACGACAATCTTGTACACCTAATTCTTTTTTTCTTGCAAATCCTCACAAAGCCAACTTCCGCTTCTTCTGTTATTGCAGCCTTCACAACACAATGCTAGGCAATTGTTATTTCTCATGGTTCATTCATGAGTAGTACAAAAGCAGATGATTCTCCACTGACAATTTTATGAGAACTTTTATAGCTTGTCTATCTAGAATTTCTGTGTGGGAAATTGTATGCATGAGTATATATATGGCAATGTAAACAACAGATACATCTATTCTTCCCATATGCATGGGGGACGTACTATAAAAGCAAACAGGATCCATTAAGGACAATGTGAAAATCCATTTAAGTTTTGTTTAGGTTTTTTTTACCTATTGAAACTGAAATGGTAGATAAAGAAGCTGGCTTACTGAGTTACTGTACGGCAAATAATGTTTTCACAGAGAGCTCTGCAGGAAAGCAGAATTACTGCTTTTCTCAGATAAGCACACATTTCAAATTTGCAATATGGCCAGCCAGATTTTTATAACTAAATCCTGAGAAAAATATGAAGAACTGTTGATCTGAAACATTCTTTCCCAATGAAAACACAAAATGTTTTTAATACAGAACTCAGTATTCATTTCTACTCAACAATATATGTCTTGATATAGATTTTCTCTGCCTGGATGTTTAGTTGGTAGATTGCACAGGTAGAATAGTTTCAGGCTTTTATGTTTTAGATCTAGTCTATGAAACTGCATTTTTTCAAATTGCATTTGATACTCATATTAAGATCTTCTGATTAACAAATAAATTAAAACATAAGCTCTAAAGCTCCCTGAGCTTAGTCTGTAAGAAGTCAGTGTTTAGTATCAAAATATTACACCTTACAATTATTGTATTGGGAGGTAATATGGCAATGTCTAGAATTTATAACTGAGCCATCAATAAGTATAATAAACAGTATTGAAATATTGATCATAATTTTTGCTCTCCCTCCTAGTAATAGATGAATGCAATGTTATTCAGTTTTATGTGATGTCTGATGTCAGATTTCCTTTCTTACATGTTTGCTTTCCAAGAGAGTCCTTGACTTACGATCATTCATTCAGCAATCATGCAAAGTTACAGCAGCACTGAAGCAAGGGACCTGATCCCTGAAGTTATAGCCGTTGCAACGCCCATGTCACATGATCAATATTCAGGTACTAGGCATCCTGCTCACACTTATGACCACAAGGTTCAACAGCTCCACCCATCTATTTTTCCCGCATCTATGCCCCGTTGGGGCCCTGAATTACACGACTTGTCACCTGAGAATTGACCTTCACCGTTTTCTTGCTCTACTCCCACTGTTGATCACACATGCCCAGCCAAAAGGGGGGAGATGAGTGGAAGGAATTGGAGGCTAAGGAATGGGAGGGATCAAGCCTGGAATGGCTTAGATTAGGGTGGGCCATTGGCTAACATTTGGTGGAATTTGTTTAATGACAGGGAAGTGCTAGGATTGCCATCACTAAAAATTTTGATCATGATGTTGACCATGTCAATTAGAGACGAAAATTCTTGTCCCAATTGTGGTTGTAATATGAAGACTACCTGTATGTATTACGAATGTACATATATTCTAGAACTAATTTTATTACAATGTTATTCATCTGAATATTAGAACGTAGCATTTCTGAAATAACTTAAAATACTTCTCATTTGTCTTCAGTATTTCACAAAGCTGGTTCTGGATGAAAGTTCTACAAAACATATTTAGGAACAAGGAACAAAACAATTTCAGCACAGGATACAGGAAGTGGGCTGGAATGACGCCACAAATTCACTGGGAGTCTGTTGTATGTCATCATTCTGTGAGGAGAAATATCAGAACTACGCATGATCTTGTAGATGCACCAATTACACAGCTATAACTGTAGCTTTCTGAAATGTTTTAACATTTTTTCCTACTTTGAAATTGTTTTAAGTATGCACCAATATATCTTTTCTAGAAAGGTACACTGTTTTATGCTGCAGATATAAAAATCCAACATTTAATTGATTTCCTGCATGGGTTAAATAGAATAACCATTACATCTGCTTGAAGGCTAGCATCCAAGAAACAGTTCATATTCAATAATTTGAAACATGTCAAAAAGGAAGGATTTTTCACTTTCTTCACACTGATAGCCTGCCTATCACAGACTATTCAACATCCCTTTATTCCAAGTATGATTTCCCCTCACTATTGAATTTGAATGTAATGTATTGCTTTCTGTCTTGTCTGAGGTGCGCTTATTGGAATCGACTGAAATTTAATTTATGGATGTTTTTGTGTAGCCTTGCCAATATGATGATGAGAAAAAGTCGCACTGAATCATCTACTTGTTTCATAGAAAGGCGTGCATCTCCTTGGCTTCTTAGGTCTGTTTCACCTGCTGTATCTTCTCTCCCAAGGCTTTCTATTTCATGCAGGAAAGTCCATGCCTCAAAGGTCGGGGGTGTGAATCTGGACAAAGCAAGGCAGGAGTACAATTTTAAACTCAGTGGCCTGATGCATAATACCACAAAAACTCTTGTTTCTCTCCAATACTATTCTGAAATCTTCAAGTAGATTCTTGACTGACCAAGAGCAAGTCATAATTTTCTCTCACAGTAAACTGAGTTTGCTGTGTGGGGGTTTTTCCCCCCACAGCTTGGCTTGTAATGAGGCATTGTGAACTCTTACACTGCTTTAATGAATGCCTAGATAACAACAATACTGGAAATCAAAACCTCACAATGTGGCTTGAAGTATTTAAAGCAACTGCTTTTTCTTTGCTCCTATTTTACACACGTTTTCGTTCTCCAGGCATTTAGAACACTCTTCTGTTTCAAGATGCTATTATTAAACCCTGCAACAATGGCTTGGACAAATCTTAATGTGCAGATAGGCCCACTCTGTATAGAAAAATATATATATTTCCACCACTACCACCACTTCAGATATTGTTTCTAGGACAAATGTATAATTTGCCACTATCTGGCTCATCCATGAACAGCAACTGAAACTGAAATGTAGCAATCTGTTGAAGGCTGAAACTGGAAAGGGAAACTAAGAACCCGAGAAGAGATAAGGCTATTATCAAAATATGGTCCATGCGCCCTTCACATCCAAACTAATAAATTAACAATAAACTCATTACTATATAAAAGCAGAAAAAGGCTCAACAACTTGATTCTGCATTAGCTGATCGTTATTATTAAGGATTCTGTATCTGTAACAACATCCATCTCAGCCTTGTCCTGGATTCTTGCAAGCTCCTGAATGTGGGCTTGAGTTCCTAGGCAAAAGTATATTTCCAAGTCTTGGGTAAAACTTTCTGACAAAACCTCTGTCAATACCTAAAACAGTATCAGTTTCCAACTGATAAAACAAGAATATCTTTTGTAAAGTTAGATGTGTTTTTTGTGGGTTAGACCAGAGTTCCCCAACCTTTCCAGGCTGAGGAACAAATTGGAAGTGGTGTAAAAAACATCAAGTAATGGAACCTGACAACTCTCTGAAAAGCTGTTCGTTCTCTCTCCCTCTCCCCCCCGCTCTCTCTCTCTGTGGGTGTGGGTGGGTGGGTGTGTGCATGCACCTGGGCATGAACATGCAGGAAGGAGAAGATTGGATCTCTATTTTAAGTGTTTTGTATCAGGGTTATGCAAAGCCTTGGAAATATATGCTTTGCAGCACAGAAGAGCATATTCAAGCCACTCCTTTTTCAATTGTTAAAGCAACTGTACCATTTACAAAGCTTGTTTAATGTTTCATAAATTAGTCCTAGTTGCCTCCACATGTGAATATTGACACTTCACTACACCCAGTCTCAATGGCAATAAGAAATTCATCAAGAAGTACTAATGAATATTTCAGACTTATAATACGTAGCCAGCAGGGAGAACTGTCACAGATGACACAAACTCATAACATACAGAGCTTTTATTTATCCAAAGAAGGTAACAGAATATGTTTTTAATAATTATCAGATGTTTTATCTCTGTGATGCATGTTTGCACCACATAATACAAATTTCACACAATATGCATTACAATTGCATTTTGAATATTCTCTATAATTCTGGTTACTATACTTTGAAAAGATATTGTGGAATTAGGGAAAGTTCATAAAGTGAACTATAGTATACTATGGGAAGGGTTATAATGTTTGTGGAAATTTAGTTTAAAAAAGAGTGAATAAGAGAGACCAAAGATTGCTCTTTATTGCTTACTTCAGGAACAACCGTTACTCAAGGATGAGTCGGAGAGGGACAAATTATAGCTCTGCCATAAAGACAGGAAGGATTTCTACCTGGAGTAAGATCAAACCAGATCAATTTTGCTATATTTACTTTTGTTTTCCATAGGCATCCAAACAGTAATTGTATGAACAGGCTGCCAAACTAGGGAGAACTTTGATCTAATTCTATAAGTTTCTTATGTTATATATCTGGAGAATCGTATACATCTTTACACTATAATACAAAACTAGTATACATATTCAGGATTTTATTTAGATTTGTAGTTTTCCTGAGGAAAAAAGAAAAAAAAGATACGAACAGGATTTAATATTTGATTATGATTATGAACAAAACTTTTTTTTCTTAGAAGAAATCAAGAAATTCTGGGGATGGTGTGGAGAGATGAAAGAGGAAGAATAGGTTACAGATAGCTCAACTTATATCCACAATTGAGTATGGCTATAAGTCACTGCAGTTGTAAATCAAGGCATCATGTGACCAGATTAAAAACGAGAACACTTTTTTTATGATAGTCATTAAGTGAGAACGCCATGGTCAGTAAGTGAATCCATTTTCCCAAAAGGGTTTTTGACAAAAACCAGAGATAAACAGTAGAAAACAGCAAAAGACATTGCACATCTAGTCACATGACTGTGGGATGCTGCAAATGACCATGTAGGTGAGCTGGTTGCCATGTGCCTAAAATACAATCATGTGACTAAAGATGTGGGGTGTGTGTGTGTGTGTGTATGGCTAGCCATCATAACTCTGAAAATGGGTTGCAAGTAGTTCTGGGTAAGTCTGTCGTAACTTCAAGTAGTTGTAAAACCACCCAGCATAAGTCAGGGACTACTTATACAGTTATACTCACTGCACCTGAGGGACAATAACATGAACAAATAATTTCTATTTTGAAAATCAAATTTAAGATCTGATTTCAAAATGTGAATTCTTTTTATCCAAGGACCCGAAAAGATCCCTCTCCCTCTCCCCCGCCCCCCCGCCCCACTCATTCAAGTTGCTGGCGAACATGTTTTTGGTTTTTTTTTAAAGTAGGCATTCAAAACTAAAACTCTTAAAGACTATATCTAGAATACAATTATAGTCTGGCAGAAGATGGCATATATAGAAAGTGGGCGCTTACATTATATGATAGGACTAAACCTCAATCTAGCTACGGGTCATCATGGACCAGCCTCTGGGTTAAGTGAGTGGCATGGTTTTGTGGAGGCTATGATAATATTCAGAACTGGGGGGAAACTCTGAAATGGTAGTAATACACATTAGCTAAGCGGAGGAAGATTCTCAAGTGAAAACTAAAGCTTTTTAATATGTAAATGTGTGCACAGTCTCAAACATGAAAAATACAATCCATGACTGAAAACAAAAAAGGAGCTTTATCCCTCAGAAGTTGAAGGATTAATATTCTCAATATTGGAATTCAAATATTAAAACAGACAATTTTAAAGAAATAATGTGCAAAAAGGCATGGAATTAAGAAAAAATCTGCCAGAGCTATCATACTTACATTTTAGATAACTGAGTTTGAAAAGCAAACTATTATCCTAGCTAAGAACTATTTATATTAGATGTGAAATACCCTCACTTATAGCACATAGCTCAACTCTAATTAGAGTTGCACATAAACATGTCATTACTTGTCATTATTTCACAAGACAGATTGAAAATTTGATACTTTAACTAGTTTCAGACTACACTACGCTATTAGCTGACACTGAGATCTTCACTGCAAATTAGAAACATAATATTGTTGTATTTTAAATCAGTAAAACGTGTTCTTACAAATGTTTCTTAAAACTGTTTCGCTGATCCATAAAGAGAAGTATATTTAATGGCTCTGGTTATTTTTGCCAATGGTAAAGAAGCTAGTGTTAGGAAGGTGAAAATTCCCCAAATAGTATTATATTATATCAGGAAAAATGGCACGATACCTTTATATCTAAGTAAATTTTGGGCAAGCTTTTCTCTCCTTCTCAGACAGAAATGGGTCCATTGCTTTCTCTTTATATACAAATTATGCAATCATGAACAGAAAAGGCAAGCTCTGAACATTGAAGTATTTTTCAAACATTAAGCTAAAAGTATTGCCAACGCAATTAATACAAAACATCATCACAATGTGGTTTTTATTAAAGCCTTTCAGTTGCTCATTACAATGAAGTCTTGTCTGTAACTCCAGTAAATTTAACACTAAATAGTCAAGAGGTACCTGAGGTAGATATACAACCAATTCAGGAAGTATAGTAGCCTTTGCCTTCTTGTCTGTTTAATACAACTGTTTTTTTTAAAAACATATATATCAACAAGAATAAAATACAAAACAAAACAAAAACAGAAAAATGAACATCCAACACTAACAATGAAAAAAAGAAAAAAAATCTTGTGTACAAAAAAAAGAAAGGGAAAAGAAAAAAAACCTAAATGTCAAATGTATCCAACATTGAGCATAAAGAAGTCACCCTGACTGGATGCTGAAAAATAAATAAATAAAACTGATAGGTTCTATCCCCTTACAAAGCAGGTCTACAGTTATAAACTTTCCCATCCTTATATAACAAAAAATACTATCTTAAATAAACAAATATTTCAGATGAAACTACAGTGTATCTATCTAATAATTAAACTGACCCAACATCTAATCAGAATATACATAATATATCTGTACAAGAAAAAAAAGCAGGTTACCCCAAATGTTACACTAAACTTCAAATCCCTGTTAACCATGTAATTGTATTTAACACGTAGAAAGTCCACAAACGGCTTCCAGTCTCTTATAAAGCTGTCCAGTCCACTGTCTTTAATCAAAGCAGTTAATTTTGTCATCTCTGCAATGTAAAAATTAATACAACTCTGTTTTTCATTTTACAAAACAGAATATTCTCCTCTTCGGCGGTAAGAATGGGACAAAAGGCTGTTAAGATTTATTTTAACGAGTAAGAACACATATTATGGTGTTTTTATAAAGCAAAATCTACACTTTTATGAATTTTGTAATACAGTCAACAACTTTATAACATGTATATTTAAAAAAGATATTTGTAGTAGCCTTTTATGGAGAGTTTCCTGGAAAATGTGATTGTTAAAGCTAAGAACAAAAATGGCATTGTGCCTGGATACTTAAGGAATCTCATGTCTCTCATAATATTTGCCTGGCCAGTTCAATATGGCAGAATTGGTGCACTCTGGGTTCCCTCAATTAAACAATGCCACCTGTCTGGACCTCTCAGAAGTGGGCCTCTGGAATGATATTCCCCCTGAGATTTGAACAGTCCCTATCCTCATAATATTTTGAAGTGCCTTGAAAATGGACGTTGCTTACCTGAACGTCCCTTCTAGGCGCGCTGATGGAGAATCCAAAGTGCGGGTTATTCAACAGT
>JANHZT010009469.1:0-13937 GCA_032468215.1 Stegonotus admiraltiensis | reverse complement strand
GGCTGTTCACCGCCCTGGGTCCTTCGGGAGAAGGGCGGTATACAAATAAAATTAATTCTAATTCTAATTCTAACATGGACAAATGTGTCTTTCTTCACAGCTGCCATAGATCATTCAATACAAATACTGCAATCTTTGTGATGGACAAGGCAGCTTAATTATCCTAACTAGGAAGGAAGACTTTTGGAGATACCTTGTCCTATAATACAGCAGTCACCAACCTTTCTGGTTCTGCAGACTGTGGGCAACAGCAGTGGGGGATATGTGTGAGCATGGTTTCGTGTACATGCATGCTGCTTGTGCAAATGCAGCTTTGCATGCTCGCACACTGCTTGCACAGCCCAGTTCCCAATGGGCCACTGGACCGCAGACAGGAAGTTGGGTTCCCCTGCTATAATAAACCTTTTAAAATCAATAGTTCATTTTAAATGTTATAAAACATTTGAAAATTTCTCTGAGAAGATAGGAGAACAATATAAAATATTTTCTTAAATAAACTTAGCAAATTAATGCACATACTGGATTTCAATGTGTGGCACTTTATTGAACACTGCTTCCTAAAACATTATTCCCTGACTTTACTACAGCACAGACCCAAAGCATTATGGTAAAGCTGTTTATTATTTATTAGCCTGAACAAAGTCAGAGATCGTATACATTGTGTCACGCTCTGGCTGTCAAGACATTTGCTGGAGTAATTATCAGGATGTATAAAAGCAGGTGTCATGAGATTCAAGATGGATTTATATTTGTTTCCACCTACCACAATAGCAGCAGTAAACGATAAAAAAGGAGCCCTACAAGTACATATGTTAGAGTTCATATAAAATAAATAAAATAGTTACAGCATATTTTTGTGTTTTAATAATGAGTGCACTGCAAGGACATGTTTTATTAAGTTTCATGATTTTCACTTCTGAAAGCTGTTTTATAAAATATCAATGCCATTTGGTCTTTTCAATTTCTACGGAATGCTACATGTATACTGTAGGATCTGGGGACAAGGTCATTAAAACAGAAGATACAGTTTTAAAAACCTATGTTCAGATTTCTCTCCTTTCAGATACCTCTTTTGCTAATTATAAAAAAGCAAAGGGATTAAGCTCTCTGTTGTTATCATGGTCTTGTCTACTCTTTGGATTGGTCAATTTCATGGTAGTATGTTGACAGAATCTCAATAAAAAGATTTCCTTTTCTTCTTTAGAACAGTACCCCCCCCCAATCTTTCCAGCTTTGTGGATTGGTGGCAGTGGGGGAGATGGTTTCATGCACACACCGCTTGCACAAATGCAGCTGTGCGCATGGGCACTTGTCTACCATTTGCATGGCCTGGTTCCCAACAGCTACAGCTCGGCATCGGGCATGGCTCAGGGTTGGGAACCTTCTCTCTCGAATGGAAGAAAATTCTCAATTTCTCCCTCTGTCTTCTTACCAGCCAGTTGGGGGTTGTCTTTTTTTCTCTCTTCCACTCTGATTCTTGGAGACTGCCTGGGCAGTTTTCTTGGCAATGTTTTTCAGAAGTGTTAGCCATTGCCTCCTTCCCAGGGCTGAGGATAAGTGAGTGGCCCAAAATCACACGGTTTGCATTGTGCCTAAGGCAGGACTAGAATTCACAATCTGGCCTGCTGCCTTAACCAGTAATCTGGTTATTTGAGGGACTTCCGGCTGACGTTGCAGTGGGAACGGACTGGAAAATAGTGGGCTCTGATCAGCTGCATAAAATCCAGCCAGACTAACTGCTGCCAGGAGGCTTTTGAACCATAGCCATCTTGTAGGGACGGTGAAGAAAGGAGAGGCGTTTTGTGAACTACGAGGAATTGGCAATTTCCTCGCTGGAACAGAAACAACTCTCCCGAAGTGGCAAGAGGGGCGGCAGCTATCTTATGGTAGCCACCTTAAAGCTGAGACAACTGAACTGAAGAACTGTGCAGGAGTGGCGATTGGACGGAGTGACAGAACTGGGTGAGATAAATGCTAATTTATACTAAGAAAAATTGAAATTGAAGTTTTAAAAGAATTCCTGAGCTTGGACTGGGGGGGGGGACATACACGCAGAACAAAGAGAAGGCATGGACTGTAATATAAAGAATTTAAGAGAAAGTCTTGGATTTGGAAAATTGGGAAAAGCAAAAGATTTTAAAAAGGAAAGAAAATGATTTTTGGAAGAAAACAATAATTTATAAAAGAACTTTGAAAAATCATTGGACATTTTGACAGATAATTGGATAAAATAGCCTGCTTTGTAACAGAGTAGAAACAGGGAGTGCCATCTGCTGGAGGAAAGAAAAAGCACTGTAACATTCTATTCAAACAGAAAAAACAGAAGAAATGGCAGCTGGAAATTTCGACCTTGGCTATATAGAAGAAGATAATTTGGACACTGTGAGAATATTTAAAGAGTGACTGTGTTTTACATCTGGGTGGTTGTTTTATTTCCCTTCTCTTCTGGAACATAGTTTTATAATTGGATTTGACTGTTAGTGAATTGGGACAATAATTAATAATTGAGAAGAACATTTTAACTTTAAAGAACAAAGGAATAACTGAAGAAGAACAGAAGAAAAGGAGATATAAGAAAATTATACAGACTTAAAATTTTGGCTAAGTGCATAGAGTTATAATTGGGGAGGTATTAGTAACCTTCTAAATTGTCATAAAATGGAGTTGCAGATGTATGAAGAGTTACTTTTGATGTTTAAAAGAATGCATGAATCTTTAATAGGCAAAAAAGAAACGGAAAATTCATTTAAATATACAGAAAAAGAAAATGAAGAGAAGTTGGAAGAAGGAAATTTAAATGAGAAACAAGAAATTAACAACATTGAAGAGAAAATATTAAAAAATAGAAATCAGATAGAGAGCATTATAGAAATGGTTGGGAATATAAAAAAGCAGAGAGGAAAGGGGGGAAATTCCCCCTAAAAAAGAAGCAGGCAAAAGGAAAAAGGTGAAAATCTGGAAGAAACAAGGGAAAGCTTTGGTGAGGGATGTTCAAACAATACAACAAAAAAAGATAAATGGAAACCAGAAGATGAAATGTAACATATATAAAAATAAAAATAAAAAAGAGAATTGAGAAGTTAGAGAGAGATAAAGGGTTGTGCAAAAAATTATTAGAAAAGAGGATGCTAAAAAGATTTAGAGATGATGGTTAAAGATGAAGGATGATGGGGTAAAAATTGGCAAATACAAAAGAGGTAGATTAATAAATGGGAATGGGAAAGTAGATAATATAATAATAATAATAGTATTTTTTATAGTTTTTAAAATTAGAATGGAATTTTAACTGTTATAGTAGTGGTAAGAGAATGGAATTATAGGATATACTGTGATGTTAGCTAGATAAAAGCATTGAAAATGAAATGATAAAGAAATATGTAAGAATAATATGGTAGAAGTTGAAAAAATATGATATGGTGGAAAATGATTACCGGTAAAAGTGAATAAATGATAAAGATGAATGAATAGAGTTTGTCTACACTAAATCTCAATGGATAGAAATGTGAAAATAAGCAATTTGACAATATTATTAATTTTGATATCAATGTAAATTAAAACGAACATTTAAAATGTTAATTGTAAAGAGAATAACAATGTTGAAATTATGAAAGTGACTATTTCTGCAAAGAAAAAGGAATACAAAATGTTTGTGATAAACCACAGCAGATGGGAAGGTGAAAATAAGTCATCTAAGAATATAATTAATTTTGATAACAATGTAAATTAAGATGAATATTTTACTGTTAATGATAGAAGGAATGGTAGAAGGAATTAGAGAGACACTTCTGGAAATGAAGAAAGAATGTAAACAACTAGAGTAATTGTAATTAAGAAGTATAAGGAGTAAAGTGATGTTATTTAAATATAAAATTGAAAAAGATAAAAAATGATGAAAATAATATGGCAGAAGTTGAAATAAGAAGAGATGGAGAAAAATGATAAATTTGTGATAAAGGATATACAAAAGAGATAAATATTGGAAAAAAGATATATTAAGATATTAAGATATATTATAAGATATATTATAATGATGATTTTGATTATGTATGTATAAGATGTGACCTGGTCAACACTGTTCATAAAATATGTATGATGAAAGAAATTTTTTTAAAATAAAACTTGTCTATAAAAAAAATCTGACTATTTGAAACTTCTTTCGTTCTTTAAACTGTTCTGAAACCTTTAAAATGTCATAGAAGCAACTCAAAAGGCAAACATTACTCAGGGGTATGTACTTTGGGGAAAGCAGACATAATTTGGAGACGAAGCCGATATGGGAAGAGCCAGAGCATCATACGAAAAAGTCTGGCACTCACAGGGAGAACAAACTGCAGTGCCTGGAGCTTTTCTCACTTGAAAGATTGGAGTGATTTCTTCACAATGGACAGAACTTCTGAGTTTGTTCACTTGAGTACAATCCATAATTGGCACTATATTCTGCTACTAACACTTAAAAAACACAGTAAAGTTTAAAAATTAAGTAAATAGCATCCACCCAAACCATTTTCACCAGTTCTTTGTAGTATTATAAAAAAAGGAGGAGGGAAAATGTTTCCTCTAAAACTCCCACAGCATCTTAGCATGAAGTTAACAACAATTTGTTTCATATAAAGGGAATGTAGAACTGCTTATACTTCCTTGCCAGCTATTTTTGTTCAACAAGACTAAAACAGATTTCATACAGCTCCCAGACAAGTGGGAGGGAACCACAATCTCACAGTTGAGTACTTCAATAATAATGTGCCAAGCAAATGTTGCTGCAGTTCCTACTTGTGGAAGATATACTGGTTCTAATGGTGCCAATAAACTAAAAAAAGCTGCTTCACGTAGTGTGTACAGGTGACCACAAATACGAAGATTTACTTAACCTGACAAAATGATGCAAGTGCCCCCATTTGTATACGTGCCTGTCACAATGCATGTGAAAAAGGATCAGCTTATGTCATGATGCATTCAATAAATCAGTCATAAATTACTCAGTATTTCCTTTTAGTACACGAATTAGAAATGAATAACACCATGTTCATTTGCATTTCTAATTTAATAGATGAAGGGAAAAAAAAAACTGACGCAATTCCTACATTTCTATAACAGAAGTCCAAGAAGCCACTGCATGCATGTAGAATACGGAATAGGATCCAATTTATTAACATTTCCTTTTTCATTCTTTTAACTTTTGTCTGTTTTAGAAAGAGCTATAACAACAGAACAATAGGCCCATTCTTTTCCTACAACTTCAGCAGTGTGTCAATCTGGTTTTCATATTCCATTTTTTAAAAACAGTGTGTCCAGCAGTGATTGAGCACTTTGTTTTCCTTTGACATTCCTAAAAAGCAAAGACAATAGCAGGAAGAAACAAAGAAGGAACACCTATGAAAACAAGGAGCGAGGCGTAGTACTAGACTGGCAAGATTTTATCGTATACTTAATGCTACCATTTTTTATTTCTCTACAATTCATTTGTTTTCACAATGTTAATTAACTGAAACCTCTTCCGATACACCTATGTTTTGCCTTTTTATTTTCCTCTGAGAAACTCTGACAATATCCCAGGTATTAGTTATCTCAGAATTTAACAAAACAGTATCCTAACAGTTTTTCTAACAAGCTCCCAAATTTTCATCTCCACCTTTCAAAACATGCGCTTTATTCCTAGGTAAGTAATCCTAAATCCATCCTAGTTCAATTCTTGCTTTCTCCACAATATAATACAAATAGGACAAATTGCCATTCCTCCCGCACTGACAATTGAAAGCTGCAGGTATACTATTCCATGTGGGATGTTCCCCTTACAATTCTCTGAAAGCTGTTCTCTGGTTCTTCATTTGCTATCATGAAATGCATTCTATTATTCCAGCCAAGAAACAAAGTTACATAGGAATTCATTGTTTGGCTATAAATACTGGGTTAATGGGTCTTTGCTTCCACTTTATGATCTGAGGAAAAGGATCCAAGAACTGTAAGTAAGGACATGTGGAACAGTTTAAAACAAACCTTATGTTTGTCAAAAAGTTTGCTTCAAGCATGGAACAAAATGTAATCTGTGTTCTACACTTTTCCAATTGGTGGAACTGTGGTGTTCTCTGATCTCGGAAGTCTCCTAGTTGTTGCTATTGGCTTAGGGTAGGTGGTATGATAGAGAGAATGCTGAATGCTGAAATAAAGTATAGATGGTCCTCCACGTACGATCAAAATTGAGCCCAAAATTTCTGTTGCTAAGTGAGACATTTGTTAAGTGAATTTTGCCCCATTTTACACCTTTTTTTGCCAAGGTTGCAAAAGGTGATAGGACACTACAACTGTCATAAATATGAGTCAGTTGCCAAGCATCTGAATTTTGATCACATGACCATGGTAGGCTGCAATGGTGATACGTGTGAAAACTGATCACAAGTCACTTTTTTCAGTGTCACTGCAACTTTGAACGGTCACTAAACAAGCTGATGTTAAATCGAGATTGCCTGTAGTATGCAGTTAAAAAGCAAATGGGTCAGTGAGGTTTATTTCTATTACACAGAAAGAGGACTATAACTGTGGGAGGAACTGGATTTGAACTGAATGCTAGATATTCTTACAGACAGCAGAGTACCTTAAAGTGCAGCCAAGTATCAAAGTGCTTCAGGTATGGAAGACTTACATTTTGCTGCCTGAAACCCTGGAACAACAGATAGAAAGACAATAAGCATCTTTTGATCTTGGGGAAGAGTTTAAGACTTGCTTAGATATCCCCCAAGTATCCTTCCCACTTCTGGCAGCAGTAAGCCATGGACTGGTAGCTAGGTACCAGCTTTTAAGCAGAGCAAGTTGCCAATAGAGATTTAAGCAGCTGTTCAAAGACAGGTGATGGTGCTGAATGATCAGGGCCAAGGTCACTCCAAAGTTGCTACAAGTGTTCATATGGAAATTATTGTAACATCACTGGTTATTTTCACTGCAGAAAGGGAGTGAAAAGAGAAAAAGATGCTACATCAGCATCAAGCATCAACTTACGCCAATGGTTTATTTTTCAGGATGTCCTCTAAGATGGAACCAAACCTATCTGTTGTTCAAATGATTCTTGGCAAAGCAGTAGCTTTGTAATACGGCAAGGCATTAACTCACATTTTTAGGTGGCCTTTCAGAGGTGGAGTTGAGATGCCCAGTAGATGTTGCACTTCCAAGAAGAGTAATAGCCAGAGCCCTGGGTCTGAAATGGAATTTTCCTTGGGGTTAGCCTCTTCTGGGGGCACTCCCAAGGCAAATAAAGATCCAGCCTGCTAATTTGATCACTATTTAGATTGGACTGACACAGTTATCTAAAGCACAAATGGTACCCTTGTAATTTTATGCAACAGGCAAACCCTTTCATAGCTTCTAACCAAGCAAGAGTTTTAACCAAACGCAATTTAGTATAAAGTGCATTCCTTTCCCCTCTATAGCAGGGGTGTCAAACTCAAGGCCTGCGTGTTGGATCTGGCTGCAATGTGGTTGGATCCAGCCTGTGGGACCATCCTGGAAAATGTAAGGGGCCGGATCACATCGCTTCGGTTCGGTCTACCCAATGTGAAAAGGAAACATCGGGCCAGCGTGGCTTCAGCCCAGTCTACCCAATACAAAGAGGAATGCCAGCAGTTTGGGGAGTGGTGTCAAGCTGACCAAGCCCATCCAGCTGGGTAATGCCCAGCTGGCCACACCCACCCAGCCCCTGAGGTCAACCACAGCCCTGATGTGGCCCTCAATGAAATTGAGTTTGACACCCCTGCTCTACAGCATAGCTTTTCAGGAATAAAACGGTACCATTTAATATTATTTTCAGAACACACTAGATTCATTGAAACAAGTTTCTAGAGTCCATTGGAGTTGGGCAGCCAGTAAATTTACAGAAATATAAAACAAGTATCTTTAAACCATATTTAATGATTCTGGCTTTCAGAGCCAGAAATCATTTCAGAAACCTATAAATAAAACTAATCACAATAACCAATTGACAGTAAAAACAGATCCTTCTAATATCCTTGTAGTTACACTAAAAGCAGGAAGCCCACAAATCCAATGAATTCACCTAAACAAATTATAGAACTATACAAAATTCTTCAAGTTTGGAATATTTCCAAATATTTCATATTCAGAACAGTTCTAGAATGATTCAAGCAGAAATCCCATTTTGAATTCAAAGCAACAATTCTGGGCATGACACATTTTGAATTTGAAATGTTTTGCAAATTTGTAATAGTATTTAAACCATTATGTCTGAACAAATTCAGTGAGTCATCCAATGAGTGATGCCATTGATCAGTTTTGAATCTTGGTTTTCATGTACCAGTTTAGCCACTATGTTGGCTCTAATTATATGATATATATGTGAATATATGTTATTTTATTTTGAAAACTTGCTGCTTTAGTTAAAAAAACAAACAGAAAAATATCTACCCAAAACAAATTGGTTGCCAGTTACAGATTGCTAACTACAGTGACAATCTGCATGTCTGTGTATGTGTATAAGGAGGAAGCGCCAAGAAAATTTAGAAACAAACATTTTTAACCAACCATTCTTTAGTTAAAGTGAAGGAAAGAGTCTGCTCTTTTAGCATGTAAAATTTCAAGAAGAGTAGAAGCTTTTTGATATAGATAAATCATGGTTATGAAGAAAAATACCTTTACATATGTGTAAACCTCAATGTTTGAAATGTTCTAAAAAGTCAGTTTTATAAGACTAGAAATTACTGAAAATATTTAAATTTTAAACATAGTTATCTTATTCACACATGAACAGGACTGCAACTTCAAAGGATAAATAAGGTACATATCACAACAAATGGAAAAACAATAGGATAGGATTGATACAAATTAAGTATGATTAAAAACTACTCTTAAAAGTAAATTTTGAAAATATAAAAGTCAACTACAGCTTAAGAAGGTGTGAAGCTAGTTCGCCTCCTTGTGGTGCACCCTGGATAGCATGACAGAGTGAACTAAATGAACTAGCAACTGCTGGCAGCCAGACAGACTACTCTGTAGATTTTCCTGGCTTTGAAAATACTTGGCAACAAAAATGAAGTAACATAGATTCTTTTAACATTTATATTTTATTGGGTTCTACTAAACTAGTTACAATGTTAATATACACTGCTAGTCAATGTATGATATGCCATACACTCTCACTCACTCACTCACTCACTCACTCACTCAATCAATCAATCAATCAATAGCTGTAGACAAAGGATTCTTAATAAGCAATACTTCTGTTTGAAAATAGCCATTTTTCAATTTTGAAGGAAGGCCCTAAGTATGCAACTGCTCACGAACACTAAATTGGTCTAATTTGCGGATAGGGCTGGCTCTGGTTTGTTTAACTTTGTTCATTTTACAATTTTCTGAGTTTATCCTATTTGCTAAACCATAAAATAACTATTTATACATTTTAATGGCTTTGCCTGATATATAGCCCAGCTATTAAGCTGAACTGAATCTTTTTTTCACTTGAACCAGTTACTTCTTTCAATTGGCAGATTCTATCTAAATGTTCAGAGGAAATAAATTTCCTAACTAAGTCATTCAGCAGTGAAACCAATTGCCTAGAATCCCTTCACTGATGAGTTAAAACAGAGGCAGGATCGCCATCTGTCACGATCATTTTAATTAGTATTTCTGCATCGAGGAGAGGGGTATGAAACTACTCCTTCTAAGTTTATAATTCTGCCAAAAACTCTTGATCTTGATCAAAATGAGCGTATTTCTTTGTGTTTTTACCCCTTTTCTACAGACAGGACAAAGTAGAAGGAACTTGTGGATCTCAAATTGAAGGCCTCAAACTTATAGAGAAATCTGCACTTGCACCAGGCAAGACAAACAGATTTCAATACTTTTCAGTGGCAATGGATGATGCAATATATCCTCACAGCAAGATAGCAGTTCAAGCCTCAATGTAATGTTTGGGAAAGGAAGAGAGAGAGGCAAATCTGTAGACCATCAAAGTGTTCACATATAGTCAGAATTATGATAGGGGACACTTGAAAGGGGTATAAAATTAAAGTGAATTGTGTTTAAAATTAACTTGGAATTATTTTCAGCATTTTTGATGTCTCATGAAGCCAACAGATGTTATCTTTAAACAGAAGCAATTCTTCCATTTCTATATACTACACAGATACTACAATTTCACCTATGTGTTATTTCTAGTAATGACTCATAACCCCCTACACAATTCTAAAAACATATTTAGAATAGCATCACTTCACAAAATATTTTTAAAGAAGAGCTGACTAATTATTAACAGCAAACCCACTCATCTCCTTAAACCTGAAGCAATCTGCAAACTTGTATTTAACTGCTAAAAAAAGGTTTTGTATAATCTGATCTAATGGTAAATACTAGCTGACTATTTTACCATTCTTGTTGAACAAGAAAGCTATTGCCTAGCTTCAATTGAAACAAGAAAAATTTCTAACTACAGGATATGTCTTTTCTAAATAATCTTCTAAAATAAGGTCATTGCCTCATGCCAATGGGTTGTCTAATTATAAATTACTATCAAATAGGCTTGCCTAGTAAATACAGGGCAGCATGCTTAATAATTCACCTAGAGATCCAATTAAATTAAGCACATGGCTTTTCCTCAAGAGGAAAAGACAGGGTTTTTGTTGGGTTTTTTTGCTATTTTTGTGACAATGACATATCTACCTTTCAAATAGTTACAATAATAAAATATTTCACGTATGCTTAAAATTTTAATTGCTATTGTTTCAAACATTTAATTAAAAATGATTAACTTTATTCAAGGATCAGAAAGTATAGAAATAAATGCTTTTCCTCTGGTCACTGACTGCTGTCCTTCCATGACCATTCATTTCTTTACTAGAGCCCCAGTGAAACAATCAAAAGCTTTCTCTCCCCCCCCCCACCCCCTTTGTCACTTTGGTGATAGAGCCATGAAAGATGGACATATCTTTTTCTGGTTTAACCAGGTGAAAATGGTTAAATGATATTTTCTTTTATCCCAGTTCAAGTAATGTAAAGAAGCAAAGGAAAGCCCTAATCAGAGGTTACATTATCCTAAACATTTAATGTTTTGTGCAGTCCATATTTATCACTGAAATAAAAGAAAGGGTTGAGGGATGTTAAGAGATTTTCATGCTGTTTTCATTTTCAAATAGGCTTACACACAGTAGGAAAGAGATGGTACTGAGCTGTTATCGAAGATACATCATCACTGAGCATGCATACAGAAATTAAACAACAAAGACAATAGACATCAGAAACCATAAAACTTAAGTAGTTACACAAATTCCAAAACAAAACTAATCTTTTGTTAATGTCATTGCCTATTCAGAGTTGGTCTCCTCAACTTTACTTGTACTTTACTCAACTTTACTCCTCATCAATGATGAGAAGTTGTGATGAACCCTATAGAAAAATAGTATAAAATTCCTGAATAGCATTATTTAATATTATTTCTATATATCAAGCCTATAGTAACAACAGTTGAATGCAACTCATATGTTTTCCTATTAACACTATCATTGCCTCAGTATTGTTGCCCTGTTCTCAAAAAGGCTTTCTGTTGTGGGTGTGTTGTGAGTTTCTTATGGTGCCTGAATGATGGTAATCTTAACTCTGGATTTGTGTTTTGAGTGTTTGTGTGTGATGTGTATACACACATGCACCCACACACATTACTGTATCAAATTAGACTAATAAAGTAAAGTATCTTGATAAAGGAAGGATATATATATATATATATATATATATATATATATATATGAGTGTGACTGTAACACTCTAATCTAAAATATTCTGATCTTATTTAAAATCCTCTGTGTTAATAAGAACAGTTTAATCAAGTTTTAAAAATGAAAGAACAAAAACATTATTTCTCTAATACATCTTAGCATGTGTCAATAACACTTAAATGAAAGCATAACTCTGACAGTTTCCTGCATAAACCACTACACCTTCACTGTTCTAACAAGTGCTAGTCACAATTATACAACTATAATTTCATAATTCAAATTCTGAGAATTATCACTGAAAAGTTACTAATATCTTAGCAAGTACAAATGAAATTAACTCTACACTAGACATTTGGAGAATGTTGTACAGTAACTCATAAATCTGAGACATGCTTTATATATACTACAGGAGGAGAGAAGTGTTAGTTTATGATGGCTGAACTTGTTAGTTGGAAAAGGTGCTACAAAGGTTCCCCAAAACTCCTGACTGTGAACATAGTAACTTCTTTAAACAAAGTGCATTTTTCTTTCAAAGAGAGGAAAACCAGTTCCAGATTGGGTAAAAATAACTAGTAAAAACAGGCACATACTTGAGGAAGTAGGCATACTTGAGGAAGTAGACAATCTCAAGTAACATGGTAGACAGAAACCCGCAACAGTACAGAGCAATATGCACAAAAGCCTATCCTGTTAATCCCTCTGATAAACTTGCTTCAGTTTAAATTTACTACATCAAAAAGTCTTAGCTGATACTCCTGAACGTAGCTTCTGAAAATATAATATTATTGCATTTTATATACAATCATCTTCTGAGAAATCAAGTTGAAGAATAGGGGGGGAAAAACTTAGAGGGGTAACTGTTTAATTCCTGAAACAAAACTTGGAAAAAGATGCAAAAGAAGAAATAAGAAAGCTATTCCTATCATAAGCCAAACACCAAGGGAATTGCAGTGCTTTAGTCTGATCCATATATTCAGAACCTATATATAAAGCCAGCTATCATATTTCTCTCTCCTCTGTTCATCACATACTTGTAATGTACAAGTATGTAATTTACAATACTACAAGTAATTTGTAGTATTACAAACTTACAGTAAAATTTGACATATAGCTGCAGTCATGCAAAACGACCACATGATGTCTCTGTAAAATAACTAGGACTTCATGAAAAGCACAGAGACTCCTTAACCAACAAGGACAAAGAATTTATTCTATGATATTTTACCTGTACTCTTTCTTCAAACTGTTATTGAAACACCCTGACATTAATTATTTGGAATCAGTAGACCAGATTGGTGCCAAAAAAGTGCTGTAAGCAGTCTTTTATAATCTTCCTATATAGCATACATATAAAAGTATATAAAATATATTTTATCAAATATTGAAGACATTTTTGCAGTATGTCAGCTAGCTTACAGATTTGTAGTGTCACTGATCTAGATTTAATAGATCAAATTCTGAACACTCTTATAAAACAAGTACAGCTAAACTCACTCGCTAGTGCTGATCATAATGGCCTGTCAGTATGTTGGGTCTATCTAGTCTCTTAGATTATAATAGCCAAGATATTTCAACACTTAAAAGTAAAATATATTTATGAATTTGGAGGGCTGAACTTACAATAGGTGCAAATTCACTCTCAAAAACATATTTGTGTGCAGGTCCAGATCATTTTACTGCAACCTGTCATTAGATATTATATACCCCTTCATGTCATAGGCCCAGGTCATCTGGGAAACTGGTTCACCCCGATGGAACTAGCCTGGCCCACCCACGCTGGCGGAAGGGGCATGCATGAACACTGTCAGTCAAGGAATTTCAGCTGGCAAGGTCCTGAAGAAGAGCCTTTACTGCCATGACTCCTGCCCTCCAGAACATTGTGCCTCCGGAGTGTCAGCTTTGGAAGCCATATTAGTACTGGAAGCTTCCACACTGCCACCTTCTTGTTTGTGAGAAAGTAGGAAAGGAGATTTAGTAGAGAGAATGTAGTTAGACAAAATAGCATTCTTCTTTTCGGTCAAGGTCATGACTGCCCTGCATCTGGAGAAGGAGTGGTTGGAGTGATGTCTCGAGGTGGAACAGATGGTGATTGGACCATGTGATGGACTGATGGGTGCAGGGGATGGATTTGGGGTTTTAGATTAACTGAGGTAAAACCTGGAACTCTCAGATTCAGGTTTTCCCAGATGTGCCAGTATACCTACTCTAATAAATGGAACTTTGAGAAAA
>JANHZT010009466.1:0-13396 GCA_032468215.1 Stegonotus admiraltiensis | reverse complement strand
TTTAATTCTTAACTGTCTTTTAGGTTGAAAATCCACATTAATCTTCATGAATAAAGTCTTCGAAAATTACTTTTATCCTATCAGGATGCAGTGGAACGCTGGGTGAACTTGTCGGATAATCTTAGGCAATTTTACTTCTATAGTTACAGGGTTACAGGCTTGATCACCCTGACAATGGGGAATGGACCAACATACTGGAGATAATGTAGATGTACATAAGATAATTATCTTAGTTGGTCTTCTTTGCACTTTTTCCAAAGGGTCAACATCTTTTTGTAATGTGGTGACCAAAACTGGATGCAGTATTCCAAGTGTGGCCTTACAAAGGCTTTAGGAAGGGTACTTCATGTGATTTTGATTCTATGCCTCTGTTTATTCAACCAAGCATTGTTTTAGCTTTTTCAGCTGCTGCCGCACACTACTATCTCATGCTTAGATGATTGTCCACTAGGACTCCAAGGTCCTTCTCACAGTTACTGTTTTTGAGCCATATTTCACCTAATCTGTACTTGTACCTTTGGCTTTTCCTGCCTAGGTGTAAAATATTGCTTTTCTCCACATTAAATTTCATGTTATTGGATAGGGTCTGTCAAGATATTTTTAGATACTGAGCTTGTCTTCTGCCAGCTATTCCTGCCAGCTTAGTGTCATCTGCAAATTTGATGGGTTCCCCTTCTATTCCCTCATCTAAGTCCTTTATGAAGATATGGAAGAGTACTGGGCCTAGGACAGAACCTTGTGGTACTCCACTGCTTTGTTCCCTCCATGTAGATGTAGTACCATTAAAGACTATTCACTGAGCATGGTTTCTCAGCCAGTTACAAATCCATCTGGTGGTGATGCTGTCTATCCCACATTTTTCTACTCTACCAAGAACTAGTTTGTGGTCTACTTTGTCAAATGCCTTGCTGAAATCTAAATATACTATATCCACACATTTTACTGATCTACTAATTTAGTCAGTTTGTCAAAGAATGAAATAAGATTGGTTTGGCATGATCTGTTTTTAACAAACCCTTGCTGGCTACTAGTTACAACTATTTGATTCTAGATGTTCACATTTCTGTTTTTGGGTTATTTTTTCTAGTATCTTCCCAGGTATGGATGTTAGACTGTTTGATTTGTAATTTCCTGGTTCTGATTTTTTTCTCCCATTTTTTTTTAAGATAATCACACCAGCGCTTTTTTTTCAATCCTCTGATAGTTCCCCAATGCTCCAGGATTTTTGAAAGATATGGTACAATGGTTCTGACATAACATCCGTCAGCTCCTTTAGAACTCTGGGATGTAATCTGTCAGGTCCCAGTGATTTATATTCATCAAAACCACATAGGGGTTCTCTTACCATTTTCATGCTTATTTTAATTTTTATTTCTAATCTGTCTTTTACAGTTATGTTTTTGATAAGTTGGGCTATAGTTTCTTTTTGCGTGAAGACTAATGCAAACAATGAGCTTTGCTTTCTCTCTACTACCTGTCACTTCCTTGCCATCATCTCTCTTTAGTGGACCAACTGTTTCCTTGACTTTTTTGTTACTATTTATATGTTGAAAGAAACTTTTTCTTAATTATCTTTGACTTTTATTGCAAGACTTTGTTGGTTCTGAACCTTTGCTTTCCTGACTTCATCTTTGAAGATTCGGGCTATCTGCTGATACTCTGCCTTAGTTATTTGTCCCTCTTTCCAATTTTTGTACTTATCCCTTTTATCTTTCAGTTTATATCAGAGAGAGATTTTTTATGAATGTGAAGTGGCTAGCTATCTTGGAATCATGGCAGCATTCTAATACCAGGTTTCTATAGGTTGCCATGATATAGAGCTTGTCCCCATTCATGTTAAACTGCCTCATAGTGCCATGTTGTTTTTATGTTGTTTAAACCACTCATCATCCACCAGGGTAGATTGCAACATTTGAGTGAGGCCATCAGGTAGCTGAGATTTTGCTGCATTTCTGCCCAGGTAATCACAGGAGCTGCAATTTGTTGGGAAGGGATGATGGAGTTAACAACCTCCTCTCTGGAGCTGCTGCATTATGCTCCTGGAGACAATGTATCAGCTGGGAACTCCCCCCCCCCCTTCAGCAAATAACACAGGGAGAAATTAAGCCAGTGAAAATACAACGCCCACCTCACTTGTTTGTGAGAGAGAGCTTTCGGGGCATTCTGAGTGCCTCTAGGTTTTTGTGGTTCATCCACATCTGGAAAGAAATCTTACTGCCCTTGAGTAAATGGCACCAAGTCATTTAGGACCCAGAATACAGCAAAGGCTTCCTTCTCCCACACTACTCGTTCATGCTCAGCATCTGAGAATTTCCTAGAAATGTAGGTGCAGGGTTACAGGACCCCTTGGGTTTTTTTGGTGAATAGCCCCTTGAGTGGCAGTGTGATCTGGGCAAAAGCATTGATGAATTGTCCATAGAAATTGGCAAACCCCAGAAAGCTTTGTAATTGTTTCCTCATGTGAGGAGCCTCCCACTGAAGTACTGCTCACACCTTCTCTGGGTCCATCTTTACTCCTTCATGCAATACCCCAAGTAGTACAGTTTGGTTTTGTGGAATTTGCACTTAAACAAGTTGGCATAGAGTTGTGCTATGCACAGTTTTTCATGGATTGTCCTTATCAATTTAACATGCTCATCCATTGTCTTGGTGTAAATCAGAATGCTATTCAGGTAAACTAGGGTGCCTTTATATAAGTGCTCATGTAGTACTTCATTAATTAGTTGCATGAACATGGCAGAGTTCCCTGTAAGCCAAGTGGGAGGACTTGAAATTGGAAGCATCCCAGCAGGCAGTTAAAAGCAGTTCTCCATTCATCCCCCTCCCTATTGCAAAATCTATAGTAGTTTTATGGAAGATTTTCCTTTTCCAAATGATTTAACATGTCTTTCATCAATGGCAAGGGATACACTTTTCCCATGCAAATTGCATTAAGCCTCTGCATTAATCCATGCATATTCTAGGAGACTCATCTTTCTTTTCTTGAAACATTACTGGGGCAACCATATGCTATTTTTCAGGTTGGATGAACCCTCAGGCTAAATTCTTGTCAATGAAAGCCCTGTGTTCCTCTAACTGTCTGGTGTCATCAAGTAAAGTCTTGGCTTCAGTAATTTGTCCGTGGGTAACATCTCTATTGTACAGTCCATGGGTTGGGGGACGGAGCACATCCACCTCTTGTTTGCTAAACACATCCTCCACTTCAGTAGTGGGATTCAAATCCTGGCGCTACTGGTTTGCTATCGGAAGCACACGGGTGTTCGTGCTTGCTTTGCAAGCATGTGGCGTTTCTGCGCATGCACATAACATTTTTCATGATGTCTGGGTGAGCGGGCAGAGCCTTCTGCCACAGCCACTACCAGTTCGCCTGAACCAGGGTGAACTGGGAGCAACCCACCACTGCTCCAGTCTCTAGTGTTTGCTAGGAATAGCTAATTGAGGCAATTATGGTAACTATTGGCCCCAAGCTGTTTGTTCTCCTTTTGCTGTCTTAACAAGCAGCACATGGCTACATTGTTTCACTTTCTCTGTGGTTTCCCACCCAAAGGGTTTCTGGCAGATTTTCAACAGTCTTCTTTTCCAAAATGGATGGGTTCCACTTTAGCAGTCACGCCAGTGTAGATACCATTGGGTGGTCCATGCCCAGAGTCAAGCTAAATCAAATAACCTCTTCATGAATCCCCATCTTTACTTCAATCAGCTCAGTCATAAACGTTGCTGCCCCCATCCCCCCACCCCGGTTAGCAAGCCATCTAGCTGCATGAAAGTTATTGGGGTTTTTAGCTCCTGAAGTTGCAGTACAAGCTTCCCTACTATGCTTGGGTTAACTAGGCAGCAGGTCCAGATCCACAAGGGCCATTAGAATGCCCTTGCACCCTGGCTCTACTTCGATTGTTACTGGGATAATGGGGCCACCTATCATTGGATCGACATCTCTGCTATATGGTCCTGATCCACTTGTGGGCCTCTGATTGGAGTTCCCTCACAATTGCTGGACAATGGGGTGAACTTTATAATCTCACTCCTCTCAGGTCTCCCTCTCTGCCTTTAAGCATTGCTTTTGCCTTCTTAGGTACTTCTCGAGCCAAGGTGTGGGTCAGGCATTGTGAGGGGCAATTAATGGCTTGGTGGCCCTCTTTACCGCACTGGAAGCATCTTTGCTGCATTGCCATTCCCAAGCCATGCCCTCATTATCTCCCCATTGTCCAGTCATATTTAGAGAAGATGTTTTCATAACATTCCCTGTTGTGGTTGATAGATGGATAAATGCTGCATTCCATTCCCAGGGCCATGGCCATGGATGTCTCGGGATGGCATGACTATTGCTTTTCTTTTCTCATATCTTGCTTGCAAGTTCCCCGTCTGATTCTCCCATTAGTTCTCCTCTCCCTGTAAGATATGGCAGACTGGCATCTAAGCGAAGAATAGAAGTGAGCAAAAAAATTGCAGCTCTGACATACACAGTCTGTTTCATATTATAATTTCCTTGTTTGTAAAATCCATCAATTTTCTTTTTCCCTTGATGTTAAATAATCAACATTACCAGAGAGTTTTGGTTTATTTGTCTAATTAATTTCATATAACATCAAAAGCATTTTTGCCAATACTAATATTTCAAAATTATACCTTTAACTCTCAAAGTTGCTTTTTTCAAAAGGTAACTGGACTGTTTATTCCTTGAGAAACAAGAAAATGTTTCTTGTCTCAACCAAGAAGCTTCATGTTGTGATTTATTATTGTCCTTCTGTATGTCTGTCTGTCTGCGGTCTATCATCTAGCTAGCTAGCTAGCTAGCTAGCTAGCTAGCTAGCTGTCTGTCTGTCTGTCTGTCTATCTAATCTCTCTATCTATCATCCATCTATCTATTATCTTTCACATTTCAACACCACCCATCCCATCTAACAGAGTTTGGGAGGCTTACAATTAAAAAGTGAGAAAGAAGATATTAGCTTTGTCTTGTCAATATGAGACCCATGATAAGGCAATTTCATGATACCACTGGTCAGTCATTTACTCAAAAAGGTGTGTATTTGTAGATAAATTCAAAGCAGTGAAAAGATGATATTCTTTCACTGAGGAATAATTCAAATCACTATTACTTTGCTTTGTTAGTCAGTGAGTCCATGTTTTGAAGTCTATCTCGTTTAGGCAATTATATTTTCCCATCATTTATGTATTAAATTTATATTCCCATTTCACTATCAAGGGATTTTGAGCGGTTTAATATGATATGATGCACAGAAAAACTGTTAGCTGCTTAATTGTTACTGTGTGTATTCATACTACCCTGCTGTTCCCTGCATGATAACTATAAAGGTAGCCCTTTATATATATGACCACTTGTTTAGAGACCATTCAAAGTTACAACATCACCCCAAAAAAGCAATTTATGACCATTTTTCACACTTATGACTATTGCCGCATTCCCATAGTCACATGATCAAACTTCAGACATTTGTCAACTGCCATGTATTTATGACAATTGCAACTTTCTGATAAGGAAAGTCAATGGGGAAGCCAGATTCACTTAATGAATATGTTACTAGCTTAATAATAACAGTGATTCACTTAACGACTGTGATAAGAAAGGTTGTAAAATAGACAAGCCTCACAACAACTATCTTGCTTAGCAACAGAATTTTGGGCTCAGTTATATAAATTAGGGTTGTAAATTGAGGACTACCTGTATTGCGATATTGATCTTAATGAAAAACCAAGGTGGTTTAAGTGGACACAGATATTTAGGCAGTTAGAGGTTGAGTTCCAACCACTTAAGTGTTCAACAAGTTAATAAGTGGGGGTGCAATTTCCCTGCTCAATGTAAATGCATACATCACTGAAAAAAACCACAATTACAAGTAAATAGGCTGTAGTTAGCAGCTTCCATTATTATTATTATTTAAAAAAAAATATTTTTAGAATTATGAAATACAAAAGAAAAATGGTTTACATAGCAACACTTGAATAACAAAAAGAGAAACAACTAACTATAAACAAGACTTAAATACATTCTCAGAAAACATTCCCCCCCTCCCTTCCATTTATTTCCTTAACCACTAACCTCAGCTTAAGATACTTAAATTTTACATTATATATTAAAGATCATTGTATCAAATTCTTTCATTCATTATTCTTGTTGGTTCCATAACTTTGTTCCTAAAAGCATATTCCAAATATTCTAAATTTGCCATGCAGTACAATGTATAGTTTACTACTTATGGCTGAGAAACTTGAAGACTCTGAAAAAGGCAGATAGGAGAAGGGTGGATGCCTTTGAACTGTGGTGCTCGAGACAGTGGTGGGATTCAGCCAGTTTGCACCACTTTGGGAGAACCGGTTGTTAACTTTCTGAGCAGTTTGGCAAACTGGTTGTTGGAAGAAATCATTAGGGCAGGGAACTGGTTGTTAAATTACTTGAATCCCACCACTGGCTGGAGAGTATTGTGCATTCCATGGACTGCAAAAATAACAAAGATCTAGACCAGGGGTGTCAAAGTGGCAGCCTGCAGACCAGATGCATCACAGACAGGTCACGGCCACCCCGGCTCCACAAAGGCAAAAAATTCATGATACCTCAGATGATGCGATCGAGTTTGACACCTGTGTTCTAGACCAGTGGCCCCCAACCTTTTTGGCTCTGCTGACCAGCGGCAGGGCCAGCGGGGGTCAGAGGGGATGGTTTTGTGCAAGCACCTGCCACTTGTGCTTTGTGCACTTGCGTGCTCACCCTCCACTTGCATGAGCCCAATGAGCCACAGCCTGCGACCATGTCACAAAGTGGGGTTTGGGGACCCCTGTCTAGACAAAAGCTCACCCAAAATATAACTTGAAGTCAAGATCACTAAACAGAGGCTGTCATATATTGGTCACATCATGAGAGCCAACTCATTCAAAAAGTCAATCATACTGGGAGTAATCAGTGGAAAAAGAAGAAGGGTTGCCCTGGTACCCACTGGTTGAACACTATAAAGGATGACACTGGGATGACCATGGCAGATCTAAAGGAGGCAGGGTGAGACTAAGGGGCATGGAGAGTGCTGATCCATAGAGTGACTGGGGGTTGGACATGACTGAATGGCTGACAAGGACGATAATGTATAGTATATATAGGAACCATTCTTGCTTAAATTTGGCTTGATTTCTATTATGGATGGAAACTGTCACTCTTTCCATTGCTGCATATTCTTCAATTTTGGTATCCCAGTATCGTATTGTCAGCAAAATTCCTCCTTTCCAATGTTGTGCCAAATTTATTTTTGCAGCTGTTAGCATATCTTTTAATAAATTGTTATATTTTTCATTTATACTTCCTGGAATTTTGCCTAATTATACCTATTTGTAGTTCCAGTTCAAAATTTCTTTTTTATAATTTTCTTAATATTTTGAAGAATTTCTTTCTAATACTTCTAAGAGTTTTTTTCAATATATATAAAACCACCACACACAGTAAAAAGTTCCTTCTTTTTTATGCCATTTCCAATATTCATTGTTAATATGATTTCTCTTATATTTTCTTTTGTTTAACCTATTTTAGGTTCTATAACTCGGCATGATATAGATTCTCCACCAGTTTCGGAGCATGTGGTCAGTATTTACAAGTATGAAGATATTTTTATGCCTTCAGCTGCCTATCAGACTTTTTCTTCTCCTTTTTGTTTGTTACTTATTGTTGCCTTGACATTCTATTTATTGATGGGAACTCCATGACATCTCGTATATTCTTATGACAGATTGAAATTATTTGTCAGACAGTGTTGCTTAAAATTCTACTCTTTTCTATTGGAGTTTATATTAGAGAACAATTTAATCATTCAGATGATGAACAATAAATCTGAGCCATAAATATGTGCCAAATAATTCCAAGATTTGTAAATCAACACAGAAAGTGTTTGTACCTTATTGGATACTTCTGATATATATTTAGCCTATATTTCCAAACATATTTTTGGAAATATATACTAAATATATATTAGAAGTATTCAGTCAGGTGCAAACACTTGCTGTATTGATTTTCAAATCTTGGAATTATTTTATGTTGTTTAATTGATGTTACTTAGACATTTACAAAAGTGTAAGTAGCATTGAGTAAACAACATAAAACAAGGTAGGGCTGCCTGTAATGTAATACATAACATTTTACTGTTTGAAAAAAACTACAGTATGATAATGTCATATTATGAAAAATATATACAATTAAATTTCCTAATGTTTAATTAGTTTCATCCAAGGAAATATAAATAAGATGTTGGTGAAATTAGATATCATATGTTATAAGTTAGATTTTTGCTTTGAAAGCCATAGTGACTGCATTAAATTTTACTTTTCCAGGTAAAATAATATTTAGGCTTAAATCAACAACCTTTTAAGTCAATGTTTTATGTCTGCTGATGTTTAAGAAATAAACAATGACTTATATTTTTGGTAGCTGAACTGAATGGTGTATGTGCTTGCTCTGATCTACATCTGATATAAGGATTGACTAGTATTGCCTACTGTTGGCATCTGAGCTCTTCTTAGTTGCTTGAGGGACCTCCTTTGGAGCTCTTGGGAAGGGAGCTAGCAAAATTTCCTGGTTTCTGCTTTGAAGTGTGCTGGGCATTTGCTGTCTATGTACTTAGTTAATTTACAAATTGTACATTTTATTGCTATGTTTAATGCTTTAGTTTTCACCAGGCAAAATGTAGCTATGCACCCAAGGGACTCAGTTCTGATCTCTTCTTCTTTGCTTCTCTGCTGGTGACAGGGTTCTTGGTTTCTCCAATTTTTAGGGGTTTTCCCCCATTCAATTCCATGGAAGTAATTAGAGGGGGCATTGAGGAAGAAAGGCTATTAACTTCTTTTCCCCTTACCATTTTTCCCTGCCTTAATTCTTTCAGTGAGGTGTCTATTATTATACAACATTGATACAGCTCTTCAAGGTGTTTGAGATGTTCTGCTTCACCAGTTCATCTTTCAAATCTTTGTCCAATTTTCTCTGAACTGATCAATTAAAGTTAATTTGTTCCATCCTATATCACCAGCAAAAATATGAATTATAGCATCCCCCTCTGACAAGATTTATGGCCTGTCTCCTTTTATGTAACATATATATGAAGCTACTGGGTATCTGACAGTTTGTGGTAAGGTATCATCCATATCCTGATGATATTTAGCTTTATATCTCCATCCCAGGTTGAGTAATATGGTCCTCCAGTGCCTGCAGAGTGTGGGACCCAAATGAGATGCAACTAGGCTTCAGCTCAACACAAGCAAGGATGAGTGACATTGAGTGTATGGACCTCCAAGTATGGGGATTTTCCATTTTTGGTTTCAGGTTTTGGGGTTGTGCCTCATACAGGCCCAGTACACCATATGGGGGTCCTCCTGCACTTGCAGTTCCTTCTTGAAGACCTGGTGACAGAAGGGTTTTTGCAACTTTTGGTTGGGCAGTAGTCAAGCTCATTCTTGTACCAGGAGGCCTCACTCATGGCCCCTTGTCTGGACTACTGTCCAGTCTATTGGAATTTATGTTAGAGGACAATTATTCAGATTGTGAATAATAAACCTGAGCATAAAAGTGTGCCAAATAATTAGTATGTCTGGACTACTGCAAGAAACTCTACATGGAGCTTTCCTTGAAGAGTATGCAGCATCAATAGGTGCAGAATGAGACAGCATGGATTGTTAATGGGATGTTATTTGGCACACATAATATCATGACCTTTTGAGCTGCAGATTATCAGAGTGCTTCTGGGTGCAATTCTTACATAAGAATATAAGAAAAAACTATACCTCTACAGAAATGCAACAAAACAATGATGAAAACCTTCTTTAATGCATTTGAGTTAATAGAAAAAAGGGGGGGGAAGCAGGAAAAAAAAGAATGACATTGCCCAACCAAATAGAGGAAATAAATGAACTTTTTTTGCTAATCAGTTAGCTTAGGTATATATAGAAAGCACACCACAATAATAATGGAGGACTTCATCTACTCTCGCATCAACTGGGAGACAAATTCTGTACCTAAAGATCAAAAAGTTTCTTGATGTTCCTAGCAGGCAACTTCGTCTTTCAGAAGGTAGAGAAAGGAATTAGAGGGCCAGATATATTGGACTTAATTTTCAAAAACAGAGAAGAAATGATAGAAGGGACTACGGGAACTTTGGGAAAGAGTGACCATGCAATATTGGAATTCAACATAATGCAAACACAAGTAACAAAACAAAGTCAAATTAGTGTCTTGAACTTTAAGAGAACTGATTTCAACAAATTTAGAGAAGGATTCATGGAAAAGATTCCATGGATGGAAATCCTCAAGGGGAAAACAACCTAAGAAGCTTGGAAAACTGAAAAATTAGATTATAAAAGCCTAGTCTAGCACAATGCTGTTGAAAAATTAAAATAAGAGATTCTGTGTAAAGAATCCTCTGCTAAACTTAAAGACAAAAAGGACAAGTATAAAAAGTGGAAAGATGGACACATAACTAAGGCAGAATATCAGCAAACAGCCTGAATCTGCGATGAAATCAGGAAATCTAAGGCTCAGAATGAATTTAGGCTTGCAACAAATGTCAAAAATAATAAAATAAAGTGATTGGCTCACAAATGGGAGAAGATGGCAAGAAGCAGCAGGGTCAAAGTGGAATTGCTTAATTCATTTTTTTCATTTGTCTTTACACAAAAGGAAAAAAACAGTCCAACCTATCAAAAATAGTACTGTAAAAGACAGAGTAGGAATACAAGTCAAAATAAGCAAGAAAATGCTAACAGAACACCTACCCACTCTAGATAAGTTCAAATCACGAGGACCAGATAGATTACATCCCAGAGTTGTAGCTGGGAGATGTGATCTCAGAACCACATCTTTCAAAAGAAATATGGACAGGAGAACTACTAGAGGATTGGAAAATTCCTGACTTGGTTCCTTCAAAAAAGGGAAAAAATGGATCTAGGAAACTACAGACGAATCAGCCTGATATCAATACCTGGGAGGATCTTGGAAAAAGTAATTAAGCAATGAATCTGCAAAAGCTAAGAAGCAAACAAAGTTATATCTAGAAGCCAACTTGGCTTTGTGAAAAACAGATGATTCCAGACAAAACTTTTTGCATTCTTTGACAAAGTGACTATATTAGTGGAATGCTATGGCTATAATATTTGGACTTCAGTAGGCATTTGACAAAGTAAACCACAACCTACTAGTTCAGGGGTGTCAAACGGTGTTGTCATGTGACATATCGTGACTTTTACCCCCTTCACTAAACCAGTTATGGGCGTGGCCAGTGAATGATGCATTCGGGCCGCAAGTTTGACAGCCCTGTACTAGTTGATAAGATAAATGTGGGTTAGACAGCATCACCACCAGACGGATTTGTAACTGGCTGACCACCAACCGCACTCAATATGTAGTTCACAATGGAACTACATTTACATAGAGTGTAATATGCAGCTTACGTCTAGTACTCTTCAACATCTTCATAAATGATTTAGACAGGATAGAATTTGCAGATAACACTAAGCTGGGGGAAAGAGCCAACTCTTTTAAGAAGATAGGTTCAAGAACCAAAAGTATCTCGACAGATTTCAACGCTGGGCCGGATCCAACAAATTGCAACTCAGTAGCAAGAAAAGTAAGGTTTTACACTTAGGCAAGAAAAAGCAGGTGCACAGGTATCGAATGGATGCTGATTCAATAGCAGTAACTGCAAGAGGGGTCTAGTGAACAACCACTTAAATATGAGCTGGCAGGGTGCTGCATCTATCAAAAAATCCAAACATAATCCTAGGCTGCATCAACAGAGGAATAAATCAAGATCATGTGAAATGTTAGTATTGCTTACTTGGAATACTGCATTCAGTTTCGGTCACCACCGTACAAAAAGGATGAGACTTTAGAAAGAGTGCAGAGAAGAGCAACAAAGATGATTAAGGGACTTGAGGCTAATATATAGAACAGTTGCAGGAACCGAATATATCTAGTCTAACAAAGAGAAATATTAAAGGTGCTTTCAAGGACATATCCACCTAGAACTAAGGAGAAATTTTCAAGAACAACCTCCCCTTTTGCCTGAAAAGTTTTGATCACTGTGTGCTACCTGCTCTAACATATCTAGTGAAACATGGACACTAATCTCAAAATTGATAAAAAAAGCTACAAGTGGCATAAAGGGCCATGGAAAAATACATGCTGGGCATTATAAGACAAGACAGAAAGACCTGCACATGGATTAGAGAACAAACAAAAATATATGATATCATCAAGAAAGTAAATGAAGTGAAATGGAAATTGGCTGGTCACATAACAAGAACTGATGGCAGGTGGACCAAGGCCATCCTAGAATGGATCTCACTTGATAAAAAGCATCCACGAAAGAGACCTGTACTCATCTATCTGGCTCCAGAATGAGTGCAATTGACTATATAATTGCCTTTCATGACCTTGTTCCTTATGTCAAAGCTCCAGAAATTACACCTAAGTAAGGAAATGATAGCAATCATTTCTCAATTTTACTTTATTTAAATGTTTTCACTCAAGAAACACATATTGAGGATGTACTAGTCCTTATTAATGCCAACAGGAAGAATTTACCAATAAGCAAAGTAGACCCTCTATTAAACTCCAAGTTTCAGATGATACAACAGTCATTGGTCTCATTCAAGATGGTGATGAATCTGCATACAGATGGAAGGTTGAACAACTAGATCTGTGATGCACCTGGAACAATCTAGACCTGAATACACTTAAAACTGCAGAGATGGTCATAGGTTTTAGAAAAAGCTCTCCTACTCTACCACCCCTTACAACAATAGGCAACACATTATCAACAGTAGAGACCTTTGACTTTCTGAGTTTTATAATCTCCTAGGACTTGAAATGGCACCTAACATTAGAACCATAATTAAAAAGGCACAACGAAGAATGTACTGTACTTCCTACATCAGAAAGTTCAGGCTGCTCAAGGAGCTGCTGATACAGTTCTACAGAGGAATTATTGAGTCTCTCATTTGTACTTCTATAACTGTCTGGTTTGATACAGAAATTAAACAGGACAGGTACAGACTTCAACAGATAGGTAAGACTGCAGTAAAAAAAATTGTAACCAGCCTGCCTTCCATTGAGGACTTGTATACTGCAGGAGCCAGAAAGAGAGCTAAGAAAATATCTATAGACCCCTCTAGACATAAACTGTTTCAACTCTTCCCCTCAGGGACACCGTTATAGAGCATTGCAAGCCAAAACAACGAGACACAAAGACAGCTTTTTCCCACATGCCATCATTCTGCTGAACACCTAATTCCCACAGCACTGTCTTATGTCGAAGGTTATTTACCCAGGTAGTAGGGCTGTATTCCTATTATCATTCTCCTATTATCATTTCCTATTATCTTCTACTATGGTATTTTAGAATTATATTAC
>JANHZT010009464.1:8052-30484 GCA_032468215.1 Stegonotus admiraltiensis | reverse complement strand
TTCACTTTAAGTTTGTATCTATTGTGTGCTGGTGTATTGTTGTGGTTGAAGCTGAAGTAGTTATTGACAGGTAGGACATTGTAGCAGATACTTCTCAATGCTTCGCCCAAGCGTTCAAATGAGTAACTGTGTTATTTCTTTATGCATTTAATTTCATACGTGGAGTAGCGTTATGGAGAACATTATTTTTGGGAATATTAGTTTACGTATTTTAATTTCTCTTCCTATAATTGGCGCTAATGAAAATATTTTTTTAATCCGAAATACGGACAGGAGTATTAAAACCTTAATCAGAAATAATGTTTATCTTTTGTACTACTTTTATTTTCAGGTGTTCCTAACCAGTTTATTAAAAACAGAAATGAAAAAAACCTGAATATTAAACAAGATAAAAGTTATCTAAACTATGGAAGGGAAATTTCAGAATGATTGCTACACTTTAAGACTGATCTCACTCTGGATTCACGTATCTGTGGTGTTTGCAATTAAATAGCATGCTTTGTTATCTATTTCTGACAATTGTCTGAAATTAACACCTGTTTTGAACATTTTTACATCTTCACTTAGGATCATCGTTATGTTTCTTTATAAGAACTATGATTTTAAAAGGATTCTTCTGAGGCTCTTCACAATCTTGGTTTCACCATGTGAATATTTGGCGTCATCCGTAAAGTTGGCCAGTTGAAAATTGAATCCAAACACATCTTTGTTGGGCTCTGCTTATAATTTTTCATTTACTTCTATTCTTTGGGGTGAGGTACGGAATTAAGCAGTTTCCATGAACTCTACATTTTTTTTTGAAAAAACATTAATGCACTATTTTAGTAGAAGCTTCAAGAGAAGTTTGTAAAAAGTGTTTTGAAAACCCAAGTATGCAATATAATATTGACACATTCATCTCCATCCACTCACTCATTGACACAACTTTATATAACCCACTGTTGTGGTGGGTTAAACAACTATATGTGCTTATTTAGTACAATGTGGAAATATTATTAGAAAATTGTTTTAAGATAAAGGACATAACTCCTTCCTATTTCAGGGCAGCAGCCTACATTGCAGATCATTTAACTGGTCTTGCTCAGTTAATCTTTGATATTATATTGAGGTAGCTTAAATAACAGTATATCATAGAAACCCCCTAGAATTGGGGCAACTGGATGGAGCCGAGCGTTTACTGGCTAGATGCCCTTCCTGATGCCTATGGAGTTTACAGCAGGTATTTTTTCTTTATGCCCTAGGAGACATCTACCACTACTTAGGATTAAACTCAACCTTCTGAATGGAAGGTGAGCAACTTCACCACTAGGTCACCACACCATTTTATAGTGTATCACAGAGCTGTAAAAAAAAATACACACACACACACACACAATAATAATAGACAGGATTTAGTAGCCATTGAATACATCCAATGAAAGCCATCGGATGGAAAAGCCAATGAAAGGAAGCATACTTTGTTGAACAATTTGCTGTTTTAACAATTCCTACCATCAGCAAATTCTTCTGAATGGGTAACCTAAGTCTACTTATCTTTCCAAGATTAAGTGGAATTATTAGGAATATTCTCTAGTAGTCATTTAACTAATTATGAATAAAGGTAAAAGCTCTATTACCTACTTCATATTTTAGGATTTTACTAATGAGAAAGGATTAATGAAACACTTCCCCTAGTTACTCCAATAACCTAAATGTAATGCATCTGATGCTGGAGCATTAGCCTCATTTACATTAGCTTTCTTTCTTGCCTGTCCTAAATGGCAGTTTTCTCCTTTTCCCATAGCATAATGATGGTTAGCCAGGGTTTCGTTTCTTTCTAAAAGAGTAGATGTTAAGTACAAGTTAAAACAGTCTGCCTTTTCACTTTCACCAATTACAAATCCACTTTCTTCTAGCCACTGATCTACAGCTTTTTGCCTTTCCTTTTGTCCCTAGTGAATCCATAACATACTTTTTTTGGTGTTTAGAGGCATTACTTGCATGTTTTGACCTAGTCTATATTTGTTTCTTTTGTCTATTTGTCATTTTTGTTTGGTGATATACTCTTGCTTTCATTTCCTATATTACAGGCCATTTTCTTTTCATCACTTTATATAAATTATATCTTATCTTTTCTCCTAAGTAAGAATTGTGGTTGTGTGCTCTGCTCTTGACTTCCACCCTATATTCCCACAGATTGCGTCAAAATCTGTTTTTAATCCCAGTATACAAATCTGATTCTTAATTTGTATCGCCCTTGGCATCAACTCAAAGATGACAAGATTACATTTTTTGTGCAAGATTCCAATCATCTCTTCGTTTCTTCAACCAATTTGCCCTTGTTAGAATTTTTTTACTTCTGAATTCAGCAAATTAAGATTTCCAGGTGGTGGTGGTGAAGTTGAAATGACCTTGCTATTGCATGTCTCTGAAAGTTTCGCAATCTAACAGAGGTCTCACGAATATCCTTTGATTGTCCAGGCTGTCTTATAATAAATTCCAACAATATAAATTTAATTTTAATTTTTGCAATTACTGTCGATGGGATTTTCATGTTCTGATTCTTTGATTTATATTATTTGTTACCATACCCCTCCCATTTTCCATATCCTGCATTTTTGCATTGTAATATATTGAGAACTGAAGTGATATCCACAATAGTTGGGATTGGAACAGTCGACTGGTGGCCCCCAGGCTGAGGGCGTTCTCGGTGGCCGCACTGACCCTCTGAAATGAGTTACCCACTGGGCTCCAGACGGCCCCTGACCTCCGTTCCTTCCGCAAAGACCTAAAGACATGGCTTTTTAAGCAAATCGTCTGATCTGTTTGGGAATTTTTTGGTTAACCATGGGTTTTTAATTGGACAATGTGGCAACCCAACCATCTTCAATTCTGAAAAATAACACAAAACAATTTTCATTCAGTTTTATTTGGGGGAGGGTTGTGCATGATAAAAGATACACATTTGACTTTGTTTTTCTTAGTGTTCCAAAATAAGGTAAAAGGGTTTTTTAAGCTCTCTTTATAGGATAAACCATAAAAAATACCATGGCACACATGAAGCTAAATCTACCCACAGACATTCTTCAATGAACAGTTTTCATCCTCAGCCTTAACTGGATAGATTATACATCTATTAAAACTGATAAGGGAACATAACAAATAAAATAAGTCCTACAGTTTCAGTATTATTTCCAGAGAACATGAGGCTTAATAACTTTATGTACCTAAAAATGAAATAAGGATGAAACTGACGTACAAAGCTGGAATGTACAGAGCAACAATAAAATTAATTTATTCTAAGAACCTGAAGAATACAATGTGTGAAACAATTCAATTGCAAGCACTGAGATATAAGAGTATATGCTACTTATTATGGAACATTCCCATGTCATAAAGAGGGGGGAAAAGCAAACTTGAGGTTAAGGCTGCGCACACATCCAGTTCAATGTTGTACATTCATTAGAAGCTATCAACAATTAGGAATCATTCTACACTATAGGAAAAAGAGTACCTTTCATACATTCTTCAGAACACGTTTCGAATCACTGCTCACAGTTTAACAGCATTTTCAATGGATAACATCATTTTGTTCTAACATCATTTCTTCACACAACAAGCAAAACTTAATGGGCACTTTTTTCATATGGCAATGCTAAATCTTCAGTTATATCAAAGAAAAAGTAGCTGTAAAGTTGAAAGCCCTGTAATGTTTACAAAGGTCAACAATAATGGAGAACATTTTCTCATTACATTGCTGAAACTTTAAATCAGTGTAAAAACTTAACTAATTTTAACAGCTTTTTACAGTTAAAAACCTTTCAATATACACTTTGCAAGTTTATCCAAAAATGAATTAACATTTTTTTTAAGTTTAAAAAAAACTTATATCAAGCAAGTGTTTACATTGAATAAACACATATGCATTGCTCATTACTGCAGCTATAAGCACCACTTGATACAAGAGGGATGTCTGTTCTGCAAATATAAACTAAAACAATTCAGCCTCCCGGAGCCTGTTAATTCAGCTCACATTTGCAGTGCAGATATACCTTAAAAAGTAACTGTAGGTTTGGCAGAGTCACATATTTGGGCTGAATCTACACATACTACTCTTGAATATTAATTTAAAAGAGTAACTAAATGCCTATATTCTGGTAAATGTTTATCTGGATCAAAATTGGTTTCTTTTATATGCAGTTTTGCAATATTGCAGGTTTTACAGTAATCTCTAATCAGGTACTTCCTTCAGGACACAAATGTTTTAGTAGTGAGCTTTGGAAAATTGATGAGCAAGAAACAATCCAATCTTGACTAGGCATTTTTCAAATATCCAATGTTAGAGTAGACTCATCTAGCCTTATTTCAGCCGTCTAATGATTCTATACTTTCAACTTCTAGCAAGGATCTACAATTCAACAGGCCTCTTCAGTCCTTGGCCTTTTAGCTAAGATCAAGAGAAGTATTCAACAGATCTCTAGCAGCATCAGTCAATTTACAGTAACATGCATAACAAAAAAAAATATATATCAAAGGGAAGGCCACATTGCCTTAACAAATGATAGTTTAGTTGCAAATGAAAGAAGCGATAATTCAAATCTGAATCAAGTATCGCTAAGCATTACAAAGTTGATTTTTATTAGAACTGAGGAACTATTTTAGGAAAGTGTTTTAAGGAATGCATGGACATGCCTGCATGCATCAAATACTATATATGTATCAATTTAGGACAATTTAGCCTTTATCCTTTATATAATGAACTGAAAACTACAGTAAATTTCATTAAAATGAATATAAATATCCCAGATTTTTACTAGAAACATTTCCATTTAGGTCACTATAGGATTTGGCTTGGTATCCTTTTTAAAAACTCAAGCAAATATTTGCATTCATCATAGGACTATTTTTACAAAAGTATTAGCATCTCACACTTTGAGCCAGATTGGTATGACAATGTGCCTTGAATTAAGTTTGTAACAATAACATTTGGATCAATTTGTAAATGAAACTCAGTAACAATTGCAATTTTGTTATTGTTCATATGATTAATAAATATTCATAAAATCATAAATAGGAAATCCAGTTCCTCCTTACAATTCAAACAGCTTTCAAATTGGTTCAGTGTTTAGGACAGATAATGTCTAGTGTGCATTGCCTTTGCAGACATTTCTGTCTATCCAAGAACTCTTAGATTCTTGGCATATTCTTTTTAAGACAATTGTTTTATAACATTATTTGAAATTATTAGCTAAGTATTAAAACAATATTTATCATTAGTTTAGATAGATCATTTTCTTTCTTTCAAATTTAATAGTGTTATATTCCAAAATATAGGCAATTAACTAGCAGCAGTACTAACTACATAATTTCTTTTATTTTCTTCCAATTAGACCTGTCATGTCAGTATTTTAGATAAGCTATTGGGCTCCACCTATTCCAGTAGTGTAGATGGAATATATTTCGAGAGCTCCATGATTGAAATAGGAAATACAATATTATTTCAAATGTTGACAACAGTCTAAGAAGTACATGTTTACATAAAGCTAATGCCAAATGTCATTTGCTGTTGATTGCAGTTTTATTCTTACTTGGTCTAAACATTATTCAATATTATTCAAAATTATGCCTCTGTTGGAAATCAAAATGAAATATACTTTGCACTCTGATGTGAACCCAATTAACCGGAAATCACAAGACCTGTACCAAGAAGCAGGCATAAGAGAAGAAACTTTCACTAAAAGTAAAATTTCAGACCTCAAGAAAGGGCACCAGGAAAACATGTACATCAAAATTGCCTATAGTCAAAATTGTTTTTTTAATGTTCACATTATCCACATTTGTAATGAAAATTATGAGCTTTTTTGGAATATCAATGTAGCCTCACACTAATTAAGTATCTTCAATATTCTCCACTTATGTACAGTTACCACAGACAATAAAATTTTTGAAATTAAAAAAAAATACCCTGCTTTGGTAACCCTTGACTTCCACCTCAAAACTTGTCATCTACCCAAACTTCCTTTGGTAATACAAGATTTCTACTAGGATACACATAAGTCTTGTTTTCCTGTGCAAAAACAAGCAACTGAATAAAATTGACTGCTTTCATAAGCACTGTAGGAATATTTATGAAGTATAAATGTCAGTTGTAAAATTAGTTAAACTGATATAACAGTCACCAATTTTTTAATGAATTAGCCTGATGTTAATTGGAACTTGATTCTATGAACTATCAGCAGTTACATTATCCTACATTTCCAGAGTAAAGTTTCAGGTTTCAAGAAAATCTTGACCACATATTGAACAGTAGAAAAGTCGCTAGATATGTACATCAATCCACACACCACAGAAAATGTCTATTTGTTCTTATAATGCTAAAAATTAAGTTGTTAGATCTGCCAATTAACAGAGAAAGGATTACTCACATCCTTTTAAAACTAAAATAAATTTCTTAAAAGTTATTAAGTAAATCTGAATAATGTTAAATTGTGAAATACCTACAATAATAATGTTATCTAGACTATTCGCAGACATCCTGATGGATTGAATATTATTACTAGTAAGAATTTTCAAATGTGAAAATTTAAACAACTTCTCCCATTCACACTTAAATAAATTCTTCTGAATCAAGTACCTTCTTGAGTCCATTCCCTCCTTCATGTGTACATCCAATTAATTATATATCTATAAATGTCTGCTCTACAAGTCACAGTTTATATCTCTAGTATTCCAGTGGCTTTGTGAAGGTTTTATTTGGGGGAGGTGTAGGGGGAAGTAGGGTCTCATTTATTAATCCTTGTGATAAATTCAGTGCAGAGCATATAAATTCTATGCAAGTTCTATGTAAACAAGGTAGGTCTGGAATAAAATAAAAGAATGAACATACTGGAGATTCTGCAGTTTTAAATTTTAAATAAGAAACAGAAGAAATATTTAAGAAGCTGAATATTATCTACACTGGCCTCTAGCAGCAGCTAGTAACTTCTTAAACATGATCCAACGCCAACCATTACTGTAAATATCTGTAGACTTTGAAGCAATGATTCCCAGAATCTGCAACAACAACATGACCATCCGAAGTAAGAGCCAAACCTTGAGGACCATAAAGTGGATCAGCAGATGTATTTATGTAAGATAAAAAGGATCCACTTCCATCAAAAACCTGTGAATTAGATTAAAAGACTATGGTCAGTCAAAGAACAATATAATTTTATACGCTGTAGTTAATGTGCATATATTATCTCCTTGGAAATCATATAGGCCTCAATTCTGCTGGCTTTTCACGGGGCCTTGAAAATGTGGTTTTACCAATAGATATGGGGACCTGGGAGTATACCGTGTTTCCCCGAAAACAAGACCCTGTCTTATATTTTTTTGAACCCTAAAATAAGCACTTGGCCTTATTGCCATGCACTCAAAAGCACGATTGGGCTTATTACCAGGGTGTTGTGGTTTGCCAGCAGCCTGCGGGGCTGGCAGTGGAGTCGGACAGCAATGAGGCTGAGGAAGAACATGGGCTAGTCCTGGAGGCTGGGGAAGGCCTGGATGAGGGCTCTGTGTCAGAGACAGAGATGGGGCCAGAGCCATTAGGGAGTGATGTGTGGACTCCAGAGCCTGACAGTAGAGAGGCAAAGGAACAGGAGGAACCTGTTCCTAGTGCACGTACTGTATGAGAAGAGCTGCCAGAAAGCAAGAGCAGCTAAAGCAAAGAGGAAGACTTGGGAGTAGAGCCAAGAGATGATTGGCCCCTCCCATAAGGTTTAAAAGACCAGCAACAGCTCTTGGGCTCTTCGTCGGAAAACAACGTTGATAGTATTGCTGCACTTATCTCTTGTCGGCATCTTCTGCTTTTGAACTTTTGCCAAGAGAAGCCTTTGGCAGTTTGCCTAATTATACCAAGGTTGGTGATTAGACTGAAGAATTTGTGTTATGAAGAGTTTGTTTTAATTTAGTTTGGACTACACTGAGAATGAGTTAATTCTCAGCTGTTCTAATAAAGTCTGTTTGTTTTGGAACTGTTTGCGTCGATTACTACCTACTTGAGCCTGAGTCACAACACAGGGGATGTCTTATTTTGGGGGAAACAGGGTAGTAGACCCTGTGCAGTGGCTGTATCGATTGTTACTGATGGAAGTGACTACGTAAATTTTATTACATTTTATTGTTCTTAAACTGTTGTATGGTTTTGGTGTTTTTAAATTGTTTTTAATTCTTTATAAACCACTCTGAGTCACATATCTGAGATGGGTAGCTATATAAATTGAAAAAAATGTGCAGGTGCGCACACATACACAAACACACACAGAAGAGAGAAAGAGAGAGAGAAAATTCTTCAGCAGAAAGACCACAATTACCTTATAAACCTCAGTGGCTTTCTCGGTAACAAAAGATTATACACATAACATTTTTTCATCCTAGAGACTTGAATTTTAACTAATCAAAAGCATATCATATTAAACTTACTAACTTGAGAGGAAAATGTTATTTACCTGTATTCGACTATTTCCCCAATCTGCTACAATAATATTCCCATTAGAATCTACAGCTACTCCTGTAGGAGCATTGAACTGTCCATTTCCTTCTCCATTAGACCCAAACTTCAGCAAGAATTCACCTTCCTGGTTAAATACCTGCATAACATTTAAACACAACACTTAAGAAACTTTATCCAAATTATCTGTAGAGGGAAAAATTATAGTAACTTTTCATGAATGAGTTTTCAAAAATTATGATATTAAAATAATGAAAATATTGACCACTGGCATTGACAAAATGATCATTAGTCAATTGCAATAGACAGCTTTAACATCATCAAACAACATCTGCCTATCTCACTTCCTTGGGAAGGACTCAGGAGGTTGTTTTTAAACAATGAAACAATAATTAATTAATTCTTAACTGGACACAGTTTGGCCTTAAAAAACCAAACTACTGATGAATATTCACTATGCCTTACATTTTTATAGTGATATTGTGTCAGAGAAAAATAACTGAGCCAGGGGAAGGAGTCAAACAGGGAATTAGCCTGGAATCATTACGTAGGCACAAGAGGGAAAAGTCCAACCTCTTAAATACCACTGAACTCTATCTAATCTGGCCCAGGTGCAAACTGCAAGTCTGGGAAGAATCCTGTGAAATAACCATGGGTAATAAAGTAGTTAATTGAACTTTTCATATATGGATCTTGTTGTTCCCATCTGACATATTGACTGTTATACCTGCCCCACAGAAATGGAGACAGAGGTTTATTGCAACTCAAACAAATTCAAACTAATGCAATCAAAGCCAGAATTGAAGATTATAAAAAAAGATTCAAACTGCAGATTGTGCAGAGAAGCAGAAAAAAAAAATGCAGCTTGTGCAAAGATCACACGGGCTGATTATAAACAATGTCATTAACACAGTGGCTCAAATTATTTACTGGAACATCTGTAAAAATTATCATGTGCCAGTGATGAAAAATTAGTGGGATCATATAATTGAAAAAGTTGTTGAAAATTAGTAAGTTAAAATACTGTGGGATTGCTTGAACATAACACACCAGATTTACGGTAATTGCAGTTAAAAAACAAAATATGGATAATTGATGTGGCAAAACCAGAGGCTAACAGAATAGAAAACAAAAAGTAGAAAATCACAAATTGTCAAGATCTGAAAAGCTAAATTAAAAGATTATGGCATAAACTGGTAGAATGGTTATTGGCACACTTGGTAAAATACCAAAAAGCCTTGGGATTAGGCCACACAGGAAAGTTCGAAATGTGTAGATTAGAGCATTCTTCTAATTGTTGATTGACAATAGTACATTCTGATTTTTCAAACAATTATCTACCTTTCTTTATTTTGTCTTGTGTTGGAATCTGGCCATATACCCAACCATTCTTTTCAAATTAGGAAATCCTGCACAACTAAACAACCGCTGCTTCTAACATTATGCAGTTGTCAACAACATTGCTCTCCAGCTGAGCAATGTATACTAGCAACCTATTCAATGTCTGCTCTTGTAATTCAATATCTTCCTTTTAATCCAAACCAAAAGACAATTATTTCCTGCCTAATTTTCAAAGACAATGAAGAACCGTTTAGATTCTTCAATGGTTATTTAGTTTCAAGTAACAGTTATATAGCTTAATGGAGCTTGATAGTAGCCTTCTCTTACAACACAACCTCTTATTCATAGAACTGATCTTTGTGTTTCTTACAATTATTGTTATATTTAGAATACTATATTTTACTGTTCTATTTAGAAGCATGCTCGGACAAATAACAGAAAAATGAAGAGGGGGATGGTTTAAGCATCCAGGGGTCATTTAAGCATTAAAATCACTCTAAAATAATATATCAGAATTCTATCTACCTACCTACCTACCTACCTACCTACCTAATCTCCTACTTACCTATCACATCTAGAAATTGCCCATCTCCCTCTCAGAGTGACCCTGAATGGTATACAAGTACATTAAAAGTATATAAGTATAATACAAATTTAAGTTTAAGCAAGAATAAATATTTATTGTATTTATTAAAATTATTGTGCAAAATAAATCTAAAGAATATTCATTGTATTTCTTGGAACTGAAACAAACAATATATTATCATAATTCAACATAAAAATATCAACCACATCATCCTTTGAAGAATTGGATATTTAATATGTAGTAATTACTTGAGTATTTTAATATAATCTGTAGACTTAATTAAAACTGGAGTATCCATTTTTGCTTTTGTTCTTGTTAACAGTTTTTTTTATAAAAAGTTCTTTATCAGTTTGAGACTATAAAAAAATGAATGAATACAAAAAGTTCAAAGAACTAGTAGCATCATACCTTGACAGAATGATTGTGGAAATCAGTAATAATAATTTCATTATTGTGGTTGACAGCTGCAAAATGAGGACCTGTAATAAATATGGGAAGGTAAATAAAGAGCAGTATAATAGAGAAAGATGAGATGATGATAGAAACTATCTTCTCAGAAGCAGGAAAAAAAATCTGAACCAAAAAACCCACAACGTTCTCATCTAACAGATAAAAAATTATTTTAGACTAAAATATTCCTCCATCTATTTTGACAGAATAGTCAAAATAGTAGAAGTAATAGAGCCAGTTTGGTGTAGTGGTTAAGGCATCAGGATAGAAACCAGGAGACTTGAGTTCTAGTCCCACCTTAGCCATGAAAGCCAGCTAGGTGAACATGGGCCATTCACTCTCTTTCAGTCTTAGGAAGTAGGCAATGAGACACCACTGTTGACATCTTGGCAAGAAAAATGCAGGGACTTATATTGCAGGATCAATACTGATGAAGTAATAGTAGTGCTACTACTACATCAACTACTATTAATGCTATTATATTGCTGAGCCAACTTGCTTTAAAATCAAGTCATGTAAAACTCAATTAATTTCAAACTCCTGGGATTTTTAAATCTAATAAATAAGGAAGTATCAAATTGTTTCTTCCATTGCCATAGGGGAATGGCCCCAAGCCATAAGAATCAGAGTAGGGCTGCATCTTAGTGATTGCTCCTTTATCTTTCCCAAAGTACTAATGAAGTTGGAAGGAAAAGGGTGGAAATTTGGATGCGTCTTATACACCGAATGTAGCCCCGCCCAGCCTCTCAAGCGGAGGTTTGAGAGGCTGAAAAAAAAGCCTCCATTTCAGAGGCTGAAAAAAAAGCAAAGCACACAGCTCACAACCAATGAACCTGTTGCTAAAGTTCACCTCTGGGAACAGCTGATTGGGGTTATTCTGGGAGGCCAATCCATCCCCAATCAGCTTTTTTCTTATTTTCCGCCCCAAAAACTAAAGTGTGTCTCATACTCCAGTGCGTCTTATAGTCCGAAAAATACGGTAATATGGTTTGTGAGAAATGGTTTGTATTTAAATGGTGTTGTTTAAAGAAATGTAAATCTTCAATAAACAGGGCCAAAGGTGCTATACTCTCCATTCCAACCTGTTTTTGTACTGGACAGATTTTTACAGGGTTGAAGACTATCAATCTTAGCCTGGTAAGCAAAGCAGCCTAAAAACATAGGCTGCTACACATAGTTTAAGATTAATTTAAAGCCCATATCTTATTACATCACAAAATATATTATTGTATCTATTATTATTATTATTATTATTATTATTTGTATTTATTTTATGCTTTTGTTTCATATTTTTAAGAATGTAATGAATGAATCTTTCAGTTTTGTTCTCTCTAGGTTTCAACACCATTGAACCACATGAAGAACGTAAAACAGTATTATTATGTATCAATCAACAATTGCTACCTGCAAACTGCTTATCTCCATTGCCTCGGCTTCCAAATCGGGTTACTATTTTCCCATTTGGCTGGAAGATAAATACACAGCATGCTTTGTTGTCCACTACAATAATATGTCCATTGCGATCCACAGAAACACCTTTTGGCCCCATAAGTTTTCCTGATCCAATTTTTGTCTAGGGAAGCAAAAAAAGAGATTAAATTTATTTTATTTTATTTTTACATTTTCTCTATAATCTACTATTTTTATTCTCATTCTCAAAATTATACATCATGATCTCTTTTTCCCACATTTTCTGCAAAAAGTCAATAAGGAGTTTTCTAAGCATCAGTAAATTTAGACAAAGTCTCATGTCTAATTAATTTGGCCATCTCAACAAATTCCATCATCATCACTATTCATTCCTGTATTGTCAGTAATATCAGAACTTTCCAACTTTCTACATATAATAATGTTGCTACAGTTGTTATTTCAATAAATGTATCAAGTCCAAATGCATACTTTTTTTAACCTTTGAAAAAAGTCTAAGAAACTTCAGCAGGTCCAGAATGTGATAGGGAATTTATTCTCTAGAACAGGGGTAGTCAACCTTTTTATACATACCGCCCACTTTTGTATCTCTGTTATAGTAGTAAAATTTTCTAACCGCCCACCAGTTCCACAGTAATGGTGATTTATAAAGTAGGGACAAAACCCCTACCGCCCACCATGAAAGCTGAAACACCCACTAGTGGGCAGTAGGGACCAGCTTGACTACCACTGCTCTAGAACTACCTATAAAGAGCATAAAATTCTGCAAGTCATAACATCTTCGTTAGATTTTTGATTGATTTCTAAACCAGTGTTGACTTTTAAAGCTCTTTATTATTGACATCAGAACTGAAGGACAGTTTCTTCTTAATTAGTATCAGTGATGAAGAGCCTGTTCATTTATTATTATTTTTTTATCCTGCCTTTATTATTTTTATAAATAATTCAGGATGCAACCATATCTAATATTCCTTCCTCTTCCTATTTGCCCACAACAACCCCTGTGAAGTAGGTTGGGTTAAGTGATAGTGACTATTACAGAATGTATTAAAAAATCTAGACTATATCAAAGGTCTACATTCTTTGTTGTCCTGTTTATAAAGACTCTTTTTGCTACACTCCCGATTTTCAGCAGTGGATTTCATCTGATTAGGGTTATAAAACATTATATAGTCTTAAAATATTTTATGTGACTGTTGGCAAGCTCCAGAAACAATGACACTTAATCAGGCTTTAATTTGATATACATGCACAATACTCAATTTCACCGAGGTTTCTGATCATGTTTCTTTTCTATCATATTTTAAAATGTGGTTCGTATGTGTTTTTCATTTAACATGATGTGCAACTCACTAATTATGAATCTGCCATTAGCCACTAAATGTTGGACACAAATATCCTAGCTTCACTGTTATGTATGTATTTGAATGGCAATTCTTAGAATTCCCAGAGAGACTAACCACATTTGGAAAACCCTGGGGGAGGCAACTTCATATACAGCTTCAATTCATTGTGTTGTATCACAAGCAAAACAGAATATTGGCTTTTTTAAAAATGTAAAGGCTGTGTCTCCTATTCCCTTTGTGAGAGATTAGTCTTCATTGTGTTGAAACTTTTATGTATGCCACAAGCCAGCAATATTGAGGAAATCTCTTTTAACTGTACACTCCTATTCAGATGTAGCTACCGTGTTTCCCTGAAAATAAGAGCCTGTCTTATATTTTTTGAACCCTGAAATAAGCGGTTGGCCTTATTGCCATGTGCTCAAAAGCCTGATTGGGCTTATTATCAGGAGAGGTCTTATTTTTGGGGAAACAGGGTATCCCTACATCACTGCTGTATCATGGCTATCTCTGCAATCACTACTAGATATGTGAAGGATTACAATTACAATTCAAATGAAGTGTTTTCATAATGCTAGGAAGGACAAACTAAGTATTTATAGCAGCGTATGTATGTGGAGAAGATCCTGAAATTAATACAAGAGACAATAAAAAGCAGCGATCAGACCCTGACAATTACTGGATTCATTTTGCCCCTTAGTTCCACAATAAACAGTTGTAATCTCACTCTTCATTGCTGTCTCGGCAATCAATACAGGAAAAATACTCATTTTGTTACTTACTGTATTTTTCAGACTATAAGATGCACCGTTGTATAAAATGCACCAAGATTTCAAAGAGGTAAGTAAGAAAAAAAAAAGATTTTGCCCTCCCTGGCTCTCAGGAGCACTCTGCAGGCTTCCCAAACCCTCTGCACCCCATTTTTTGCTAAAAAGGGCCTGTTTTTTTACAAAAACAGGGGCGTTTTTGCCCTTCCCCAGCCCCCAAGAGCACTCTGTAGGCCTCCCAAACCCTCTGTGCACCCCATTTTTTGCAAAAACGGGCAAAAAACAGGCCATTTTTTGTCTGTTTTTGCAAAAACGAGCCGCGCAGAAGGTTTGGGAGGTCTGCAGAGTGTTCCTGGGGACTTGGGGAAGGCAAAAACACTGTTTTTGCAAAAATCAGGCAAAAATGGGCCTGTTTTTCGCAAAAATTGAACAAGTGGAGCAGGGTTTCGGGAGGCCAAAAATGGCTGTGTTCAGTATATAAGACACACCAACATTTCCACCCTCTTTTAGGGGGGAAAAAGGTGTGTCTTATACTCCGAAAAATACAGTATATCCCTTTATCAGCTTCAAACTGCCATTAACTATTAATTTTTGAAAAGGAAAATACATTTCCTTGGATTTTACATTTTGACTTTAAACCTACCTTAAATTTTCCGTCAGAGGAGAATATGCTAACCCATTTGTTATCGTAATCTGCAATAATGATATCACCACAAGGGTGCACAGCTACTCCAGTAGGCCGCTGTAACTGACCAGGAGATCTTCCCCGTACACCAAAACGATTCTTGAACTGGCCATCGGTGGAAAATATCTATGATTTGTTTGAAAAAAAGAATAGCAACTTTCATATAAAATGCAATTGTTTTCATTATTCAACTGAAACACATGGAAAACATTGACATACAGTATTTTTAACATGCATATGGAACTCTGCTTCCTCTTACCATTTGGGATTGAGAAAATACTCCAAACATGCATGTAATTTACTTTAAGAAAAGAGGAAGCTCATGCATTTACAAAGTGTATGAATATGTTCTGTGGTTTTGATGCTTAGATATAGTACGTATTGTTGCTCAGACAGTCAACCTATCGCTGGCTTTGGAGATAAACTACAATTTGTAATAGTACAACTTTTTAAAGACACAAATGGGACCACAAATCCCCAAAACAACCTAACCAAGATTGAGCATATTTAGTGATCACTGCAGGCTGAATAGTGTGTGTGTGTGTGTGAGAAAGAGAGAGAGGGAGAAAAGGAGGGAGGGAGGGAGGGAGGGGGAATTAGGGAACAAGACACCACACAACTATATTTTGTTGTAAGTTATATTTATTACATTATATCCACCTTTCCTTTACAAAGCTCAAGATAACAACACATTTAGTAGATTAGATGGAAACACAATGAGTAATCCAAGAGTGGGTTGAATTAAAAGTTAATGAATTGCAGTAACTTGTGTTAATCTAGCAAGGAGCAGTTGCAAATCTGGTACCAATGGCAGCGGGCTATTTATATCCAGCCCATAAATAAATTCTAGACAAACCTGATGAGGGAGGCTGAAAACTATAAGTGAGGGGGAAACTAAGGTATCTTCTAAAGAAGATCACTGCTATAGTAGAAGACAGAACCACAAACAACTACAAGCAAACAGCACTAACTACAAGTGGCCTTCAGAAGTGTCCTCTGAACTCATTGACATGTACTGATTTAGTGCGATGGATTCAAGTCCCAATATACAACCAGTTTATGGACAGGCAATGGAGCCATCAGAACTAAAGTAATATGTTTAGATATAAAATGATCATTATATACCTAAAAAATAATTTCCTAAAAAAGTTTTAAATCAATGAGGATTTTTCCATGGACAGACTTCAGGAATTTTCATGTTCACCATTTTATATTCTTTTGCTATGGGATTGGTATCTCAAAGTATAGTAAGCTGAGTATGTGAATAATTAAACAAGGAAATAGCACTTTGAATTATTTAGGATTATAGCTGATTTCCCCCTAACATTTGCTTAAAAAGTAAATGTCATATAATAGCACTACACATTTGCATGCAGGGAAACAAAATCTATGTTCTGAATAAGGTCATATAGCAAAGGATGTCAATTTTCCTTGAATCAACAGCCCCCAATTTACCAGAGATTCTTAGACATTTGTGCTGTTTCTTTTCCAAAATATTCCGAACTTAGCAATTTTTTTTTAAAGGCCTTTTCCACCCAGAAATCAAAACTAAATGCTGGTTTCTGGCAAAAATGTAACGAATTTCAGTTATGAGGCTGTAAATGTGGGCTGACTGCTGAGTACCCAAATAAGGTCATGTGATGCGGGTAGACATCAGAATTTCGAATCCTGGTTATAAATAGCTTTTGATGGGTCTATCTATCATGACTTCAAAGAATTGCTAAGTGACCAGTCATAAATAGAGGGCTATCTGTATAAAACAAATATATATTCTAATTGTATATATTGGCCAGGACTAGCCTAATTACACTTGGGATTCAGCAGAATTTAATGTATACCAACAATTTGAGTTATATTTCCAAATTTAACATAATTATTAATTCCACAGCATCAACAACCATCATCCCTGAAATTTTGATACTTTAGATATATATTTCTTTAATACATGTTATCAGTTCTGCGCATTTAATGAAAAAGTTTTAATGAAGAAACAAATCAAAAATCATACCTGTACACATTGATTATTGCTATCTGCAATTAATATTTTTCCATTTGTAGATGCAGCTACTCCCTGAAGATTTGTAAATTCCCCTTTGTTTCTTCCTTTGGTACCTAAAACAAAACAAAATAGAAACGATAACCCAAAATTTCTCTTGCCAAGTGAGACAGTCATTAAGTGAATTTTGCTGCATTTTACACTCTTCCTTGTCACAGTTGTTAAATGAATCACTGCAATTGTTAAGTTAGTAACATGGTTGTTAAATGAATCTGGCTTCCCCATTGACTTTGCTTGTCAGAAGATTGCAAAATGTGATCACATGACTCCGGGATACTGTAACCATCATAAATATGAGTCAGTTGCCAAGTGTCTGAATTTTGATCACATGATCACTGGGATGCTGCAATGGTCATAAGTGTAAAAAAATATTTAAGTCATGTAAGTCACATGTAGTAACTAATGTATATTCAAAGAGTTTTTCAGTGCTGTCAAATGGTCATTAACTGAACTGTTGTAAGTTGAGGACTACCTGTACCACATCAGAGCTTCTAATGCAGGGGTATCAAACTCGATTTCATTGAGGGCCGCATCAGGGTTGTGTTTGACCTTGTGGGGGAGCAGGTTGGGTGTGGCCAGCTCGACGTCATTTGTGTCAGGGGCGCCTTTGGCGGCCCGAGTGGTCTGCCAGAAAAAACAGGCTGCCGAGCTTCATTTTCAGCTGCAACAGCATCCTGCAACCCTGTGCCAGCAAAAACAGAGCCCGGAAGAGCTACATGCAGCCTTCGCAAACTCCATTTGCACTGGCAGAGGCACTGTGGGCCGGTCCTTCGCTGTTTCCAGGGAGTCTCCACGGGCCAAATCTAAGCACCCCATGGCCCAGATCTGGTCCCCGGGCCTTGAGTTTGACACCCCTGTTCTAATGTCATCCCATTCGATGCCAACCCAATCTCTAATATTTTCTTTACTCCAACAACTAGGTTCCTATGTATTTGTGTGTATTTGTAAGATCTGAAAAAAAAAATCTGAGAGGCTGCTACAATGGGAATTTATATGAGGGAAAGGTCATTATTAAAAAATGTAAACAAAAATGCAGGTGGTCCTAACTCAAGTCCAGCAAATGTTCAAACTTACAATGGTGCTGAATGAGTGTATAAACTGTATGGCACTTATAGCCATACAGCGAGCCGCACTCATCTGGTTATGACCTGGGCACATTGCAGGATCCTATGATCACACAATTACATTTACAATCTTCTTTGCTGACCTCCTATAATCAAAGTCAATGGGGGAGCCGGCAGGATGTTGCAAATGTTGATCACATCATGTCCTCCTTTAATCACCAGTAGTGATTCACTTAACAGAAACCAGAATTTCCGTCACTAAGTGGTGCAGTCATGTGACATTGTGCTTTACAACGATGTAACTTAGTGATGGAAATTCTGGCCCCAGCTGCCATTTATAAGTGAGACCTCCCCAAGGCTTCCCAAATGCCATACTATTATTCCTTTCTTTCATTAAAAACCCTGAAGTTGTTAACGGTAGCTTGTTGACAATTCTGCAACTAACCATTCTTTTTCATGGTTGCTACATAGGCTGGTCGTAAAGGGCAAGGGACACATATTAAGTAATGTATATTCAAAAAGAAACGTAAATTTCAGGAATACGATACTAAACTTATGTTACATATAAAAATTATATCTAAAATATAACAGTTTGCTCAAGCTCACAATGAAAAGTGGTAAGGCAAGAATTCTTGCCAAAGGATATGTGGACCACTTAAAAAGGCCTGGAAAACTGCAGTACAGGAAATACATTGTCGTGATTTCACTAAATTTGAGCAGCATCTGAAATACATTGATCTAACCTCAGGAACAAATTATATCATGAGAAGAATCATACTGAAAACTAATCATTTACTGGTTCAAAGAACTTATGTGGAACTGCCCAAAGGCAATGAAAGGAAAAAAGACTATTTGCAACAGACAAATAGCAAGGAAATCCTTGTAACAGGACAAAGTTCTTACAAGTATAAAATAATATTATGGACTTGTTTGTAGCTATAAGCAGCAGTCCATGAAAATTTAAAACATAGGCACTCCTTACCTACTCGGAAGATTAGATCATCTTCAATAGGGTTCTCTTTCCTTTTGCCAGTGCTGTACATACTAGCTGGTCTCTTTACAGCCTTCTGTTTGACATGGCCGCTGCCAGGAGACTTAACACGTCTCTTAACTCCTTCAGTGGTAGGAGATACATCTGCTGACCTAATTACTTTGAGTTTGAATGGGCTGCCTTTAATATGTTGTTCGTACAGTCTCAAAGACAGAACAAAGTCCCCTTCTTTCTGGACAGTGTACAAAAATTCGTAAGTGCCATTTTTATTATCAAGTATCTCTCCATCTGCCACACTTCCATCAGGTGTGCTCAGCTCAGCTGTGATATAAGCATTTCCACTTTTACAGAGCTCACCATCTTTGTCCTTGGTTGTGATGGTGACTGACATTGGTTGCCCTATCACAGTCTGCTTAAGTCCTTCACCTGTGGCCACCGTTTCAGAAGCCACTGCATTTGTGGTTAAAATAGTACCAAGATTATGAATGGATTTTTTCAGTCCTTCTGTTTCTACTATGAAATCCAGTTGATCATTTTCACGGGGCTGAAGAGGGAATTCCTGGTCTGCCAGGTCATTTAGCTTGTCACTCATCTGCTTTTTAACAAGTAAAACTTCTGTTTCAGTTCCATGACTGAGTGCTTGGGCAGTAAAATTGCTACTGCTCTTAATATTGTCTTGTCCCTCCAATAAAGTATCAAGCTGATTCTGCAAGACCTTGATAAAATCAAATACTATGGTTATTTCATTGAAGTTCCAAGTAATAAAACAACCAACCATATCTATCGGCAAGTTTCAGTATCTCAGGGAAATATATAATAGTGAAAAGCTGGATAAAATCACATATTATTTGTTGGACTCAATGTAAAAAACATACTGAATAACATTGTCACAAAAAGTCTGTGTTGCAGCAGGGTTACAAAAAGTTCCCAAAAAACAGCAACCAACCGATTTGGAAACTTATGATTAGACTTGCTTGGCATTCATATGCTTTTTATCCACTTAGGAAAAATTGTAGATTTGTGACCAATTTTGCCTTATAGTCATAATTACTTTTATGTCTGAACCCAGGAAAAGTCAGTTCCAGCCCATAGTATACAAGCCACCAAAGCCAACAAGTTAAACACACATTCAAACTACTTTTAAGAGTTACATCTTCTTTGGTGCAATGTGTTTTATAGCATTTATAGCATTTCTGCATATTTATAACGAAAGTCTGTTGAGCAATGTAAATATTTCTTTATTTTCCATGATTTGAGGAGTAGTTAGTCTGAATACTACATCCAACTGGAAGTTCTATATGCAAGCAAGAAAAATTAAAATTTAAGTGGCAGAGAGGAATGAATATCAAAGAAAGTATTTTTAAACATCCGTTAACATCCTTTCCACATGTACTAACCTTTTTAAGTGGAGAAGAAAAAATTGACTCTACAATACAATACTATTTTACAATACTTGTAAAATGTCTAGTTACATATTGTTAAATTTTAATGCATGCTAAGGATTGAAAGCACAGTCATATTGTTCCAATATTCAAGACCCATTGCTTATTTATTATCATTTTTGTCTTCCAAATAATTATAAAACACATTTGGGTTTATTTTTTGTGATATAATGCACTGTATCTAATGACATCAGATTATAAACTATTGGTACCATTGTGTAAATGCTTTAATTTTTGGTTTCCAAAATTATCAGCCACACATACACCCTGAAAATCCAACAAAAAATATTCATTTAAGGCCATCTCCAATTACTGCTTCCCTTAAACCAATATTAGAGCAATGTTTCTGAAGCTGTTTATTTGCACAAGACACTAGTTTCCACATAATAACGACAAACAGGAAAAGTCAAATTTCCCTGGAATAGCTATTTTTATGACACATTTGCTATTTTCTATGGTTTCCTTCATTAAAGGAAATGAATTTCAGTCATTTTTCCAAAAGATATAATACAGTCAATAGAAACTGAGAAAATTTTTAATGAGAACAGAACTCTTACTTTATGTTTAAGGCCATAATTCACTTCCAGTTCCATAAGCAACACACTCTTGCGAACATTTAATGTCTTCTGGAGTTCATCAAAAGTGGAATGAATTTCATCTACAATGCTGGTCTTTTGGTTGGTCAGTTGATGGATAATTTCAGATATGAAGTGCAATGCAGTATCTATTTCTGGAAGCCTATTAAAAACAAGCAGTTAACATTTCAAATATCAATGCTACAATTTCCCTTCAACATTCATAAGACGTATCATTACAGAATTATTAAACTTTGAATAATATTCATAATGACCCTGCACACATAGGGCCAAGCCCTAGTTAAATGTTATGTTTGAATGCAACATTCAGGCAGTCCTTGACTTACAACAGTCCATTTAGTGACTGTTCAGAGTTATCTATAGTATCTATAGAGTATCTATAAACTGTAAACATTCAGTAAACTTTAGCTTAGAGCAAAATGTGAAGCATACACAAATTGGGTGACCTTCAGGGCTATGCAAATGTATATACACATCTTTTTTAAAAAAAGTTTTGTTAGCATTATAATTTCAGACAACACAAGTATTATCAATTCTAAAGGAATCTTCAATTATTTCACTTGCAATTGTAAGCTAGAATTCATTAAAATTTCCATTAACATAGAACAAGAAACACGCTTGTGCTCAATGCATAATTGATTCCACTTGCCTCTTCCTGTCAGCATGGGCATTAAACAAAAACAGACAGTTCTGCCTGTAATGACGTATCATTACAAGGAACTAAAAAATCTGGTTTGTCCTCCCATATCAAACCATCTGGATTTGTTTAACTATTCCTGCTAACAGGAACCAAAGGGAATAACTATGCAGCAAACAACAGCATGCTGCTCATTCCCAATGAGCCAAAATCCTGAAAAATTCTGGTCTATGTTTACATTTAAAGGTGGCCAATATGTTTTACAATATGCTGGCTTATGAAACTTCTGCAATTTTTGCCACCAACTTTTAAATTAGGGGTTCAAAAAGTTGTCTATCAGTTTTTCTTACTTGGGCCCTGACAAATAGGATCAAAGGTTTGGTCCTTTTTTGTACTATAATTTACTATTTACTATTTTACCTATTTACCTATAAATTACTATTTCTGGATCAAGTGCTGCCTTCTTCCACTTATTTTTAGAATAAGGTAAAGGTAAAGGTTCCCCTTGCACATATGTGCTAGTCCTGACTGGGGGCGGGCGGGGGGGGCAGTGCTCATCTCCGTTTCAAAGCCAAA
>JANHZT010009463.1:24653-38762 GCA_032468215.1 Stegonotus admiraltiensis | reverse complement strand
ATACTGTTCAATTTTCATGTTATATGTATATTATTTTGACTGTTCACCGCCCTGAGTCCTTCGGGAGAAGGGCGGTACAAAAAACTAAATAAATAAATAAATAAATAAACTGGGCTGGTTCACATAGTTTGAGGATCTGTAAATAAAGAGTTCCCAAATTGCCTTGAAAAAGAGCCACTTTGGTGTAGTTGTGTAGACAGCAGGCAGGAAACTAGGAGACTATGAATTCGAGTCTGGCCTTAGGCACAAAACCAGCTGGATGACCTTGGAGTCTCTTAGATTTAGGAAGCAGCCAATAGCAAACCACTTCCAAAATATTGCCAAGAAAACTGCAGGGACTAGTGCGGGATTGAACATGAACTCGCACAAAGACACAAACAAATAATCAAAGTGCCCTGAAGCAAATCCAGCATTAATGATGACACAGATTTCTAAAGCTTACAATACTTGCTAATTTTTATAGAGGGATCATGCTACAGTGCAGAGTGGAATGGAGTAATAGCTGGGCTACAGTTCTGTGAATAATGATCTGTAAATGATGAATCTAACTTCTTCATCAAAGAGTTATGCCATCCAACTGCTTGTTATACCTCCTTAAATCAATGTTAAAATTGCTGAGTCTTCATTAATCCTTTGAAAATTAATCAAATGTCTTATTGGGGAGGTTCTTCAGTGATATATATGCTATATTTATATAAATTATCTTTACTACATACAGTACAGAGTTATGATTAGGGTTTGGGTACGCAAAGAAAAATATTTTCCTTTTTAAAGATAAAACAATACCAAATGTTAAAGTCACTACTTTTGCTAGGTATTTATCTCTTTGAAATGAGTTGTCTCTTTAGAAGAATTTATTACCTTTCTATATTTTGTAACATTCTGCCATAACTTAAAAACATCATTTATTAAAGTTGTCTTAAGAAAATTTCTACTTTATTAAAGAAAGTTTTTTTTAATGAAAATATTACTTAGAATAATTATTTATTAGGGTTATGTGAAGTTTCAAACTGATGATGGAATTCAACAAAGCTTTGATCAAGTTATTCTACTGGAACAGATTTACAAATTGGTGACCTGATTAAATCATGAATTAGTTAGCTCTGGATCATTCTGGAGTTTTCCAAAGCACTTCTGTGATCTGATGGCTTTTTCTGTTCTTTCGGGGATTGTCACAGAGAATATATAATATTGCACCATATGGAGAATCCTAAGCAGAGGATGATTGAAGGATATGATGCATTCTCCGACATTGACAGGAGCAGCCAATGAGATTAATCATCCTACTTAACTTTCTGCCTCTCAGATGTCTTTTTGGGATTGCAGAACTAACATTTTTGGAGACTTCATTCTCATTCTTCATGAACTCATCAACTTTTTTGATATGGATAACCATAAGCCCTAACTTTGCACTCTCTTCAGTGGTGGGATTCAGCCAGTTCTCTCCAGATCACGCGAACCAGTAGTGGCGACTGCGGAAGGCTCCGCCCACCTGCCCAGATGTAATGTGTGACTACTGCTCATGTACAGAAGGATATGCATATGCGCAGAGGTGGCACATTTGAGAAAAGTGTGTGTGCATGCGCACATGCTCACATTTGCGAACCAGTAGGGAAGGTAAGTGAATCACACCTCTGACTCTCTTGTCTAATGGAATGTTACATCTCCATGCTGTGGAGAGGGCAAAACACTAAATCGAGATCAACTCACTTCCAGAATTCTAAATACAGACTCGTGGATGACCTTATTTTTTAATTCTACTAAACTCAGGCAGGTTGAAGTCTCTTGACAATAGGTGAAATGAATGACAGGCTAACACTTGCAGGCATTGACCAAACTTTTAATGCTCTAAAATCAGTCGGGTGACAAGTCTTCAAAATAGAGCCAGCCCATTTTTTCATTGCTTGTTTATCTCTGTTGCACTGTATCTTTTTGTGACTTCTCCTTTTGCTGCCTCTCCTAATAACTTAAAATGCAACAAAATATTGTCTATGATGAGGGAATTCTGAAGAAGAATCAAAATTATCACATGGCCATGCTACTCTCTTGGTATCTCTCGCACAACCTAGTGATCAGATGCAGATGGGCATAAGCTCGTGTCACCCTGGAAAACCAAATGTAAATGTAAAAGCTTAGTTTTAATACAATTTTTGAAACTCTGTGTTTTGTATTTAGTTGATAGCTAGTCAGTTTGGAGGCTGGCCTGCTGTCTCTCCAACCCTCCAACTCCACACACCTCACTTTATCTTTTATAAAATTCCTTTATAAGGGAAAGGAATATTTCAAAGATGTACTGCAGGGGCAAGCAAAAAGTTAGCTTGGTGTAGTAGTTATGGTATCAAACTAGAAACCAGGAGTTCATGAGTTCTAGTCCTATTTTAGGCATGAAGCCAACTGGATGGCCTTGGGCCAGTCACACCCACTCAGCTGTAGGAAGGAATGGCAAATATTTCTGAAATATTGCCAAGAAAACTGCAGGGATTAATCCAGGTAACCCCAGTAGTCATCATAATTTAAAGGTGTAGGGGTGGGTGAGCACACATTCTCATACACACACTGTGGTAACATGCTTGAGGATAAATAATTTTCAAAGGAACTGCCATTCTTGCTGTTTTTATTCCTTTCTGATCAAAAAACAAAGCAGCTTTAAGTATTTTTAAGTTTCCCTGTCATAGGCCACAAATGATTTTTTTTCCATATCAAATCTGGAATTTTGAAGTAGTTTAAATCTAACTGAATCATGTCCTCTACAAAGTTGAATTGAATCGCACAGATGTGTCACTTATCTCAAATTTTACATACTTCTTACTTTTAGACCTCTATGCATGCATATTTCATAAAACACTCTAAAGAGCCGAAGATGATAGCCATGTATTGATTTTCCAAACACAGTTAATGGAGAGATATGAGACTATGGATTTTCCAAAATGAGATTCAGATTTAGATTCAATTTGACCCAAACAGAAACCAAAGCCATCTAGGCCTGATCACACTATTCTTCATATTTCTAGAGAACCATCTACATCATATAGGTGTGCAATGATGTGAAGAGTACAGAAAAAGCAATTTGTTTCAAGTGTGGAACAAAGTAGTCTAACTTTGGAACATTATCTTCTGATGGAATATCCCAAAATGACTATGCTCCTGTGAGAGGTAAAAAACTTGAAAGGAAGATTCTGTGATCTATTCAGAAAAAGAAAAGATTGTTATTTAAAACATATAAGGAAAAATGAGGATATGAGCAATCCCTACTTGCTTTGTTTTTTCACCCTGTGCCAACCAAAGCTGGTATGGTGGTACTTTATGGTAAGTGTTACCTACCATGTAATTTTCACGATGTGATTTTTTTTAAAATAGGGAATTTCAAAACATTTAAAAAGTTTCTGTAACAAGGGAAGAACCTTCTTTTTCATTTTCAGCCAAGCTTTTGCAAATTAGGAAAAATATAGATCAAATAGTTTCAATGTGGGAAAATCTATCTCATTCAGATGCTCAAAGTGCTGAATTCTATTGATCTGATCCAGATTTCAAAATCTGCAGTGATAACAGGGTTAGCACATCATGCAGTTCAGATGCTTGATTTGTTATTCTATTTTGATCAGGAAGATGTTCTGGAACAAAGGTGATTGGAGGGGTGGGTGGGCAGAGGGCCTGTCAGGTTTCCCCTTGTCATCAAGGTATTATCTGGTTAAAGATAGATTAGGAGCTACATACAACTCATAGTAACAGGAATTTTCTGCTTGAAATGGTTATTGGATCCAAGTACATTCCAAGAGGACTTGGACAGATTCAAGCTAGTCTGACAGTGATTCTGTTATTGTCCTGGCTAGTGTCTGAATTAAGGATTCCCAAAAAGGTCAATGCAACTGCTATGTGAACAGATCTTCTCTGATATGTTGTAATTATACATATAACAAAGAAGCAGGTTTTCTTTCCCTTCCATGTACTGCATTCTGAAGTTCTTTCAGGCTGAGGGAGTTGTACCCTGCTTATTTCTCCCACAGTTTTATTGTTCAGTTGGGGTTCTTCCAATGAATCTCCTGCAAATAAAGTTTCTTCTGTTTGGGATGTCTGGAGCTTAAAATTGTGAACTACAGGATGATAACCTCCAGGCGTGACTATAGCCATGTGCTCTCCACAGGAATGCTTTCATGATAGTCCAGAAACTTCAGTTAGTATAAAATTCAGCAGGCTGGTTAGTCTGGGAAAAACACAAAGGGACCATATTACACTTATGCTTAAAGCACTGAACTGGCTACTAATTTGTTTCACAAATTGTTGATCATTAGCTTTAGAGCTCTGTGTGGCTTAAGCACAGAGGGAATAACTCTTCCTTCTATATGAACTCCATATTTATTGAGATGATCTGAATAGGTCCACCTGCAGTTGTTATAAATTCTTCCATTTATGGTTCACTATTTTCAAACTCCCAGCTGAGAATCATACACAAATCATTTCTCTTGCATTCTCCCTAACTTAATCAGGGCTAGAAAGGGGTGGCTATGATTTAGCAGTACAAGAGTCTTAATCTGGAGAAAGAGATTTATTAGTGGAGATACTCACAGACTTCCAATGCAGATTCAGGGATTTGAAATCATATGTACCCAAGCAGAACCCAAGATAGTCTCTGTTAACCTACAGAACTATTAAAATAGCTTAAGCTTTACATGAGACAGGCACATTTTTGATTGTTACACTGAGGCTGAGTGATGCACAGGAACAGGGGAAGACAGGAATGCTCAGTGGTGAAATCTACTTACCTTCGCTACCAGTTCGGGAACGGGAGTGCATGGGAATGTGCACGTGTGCCTCTTCTGCACATGCACAAAGGGTCAAAAATGGGATGTAATGATGTCCCGGCGGGTGAGCAGAGCCTCGCACAACCTGCGCTACCGGTTCAAGCAAACTGGATAGATCCGGCTGGATTTCACCGCTGGGAATGCTCCATATATTTATTTCTTTTCACAATTTATATTGCTGTTTATCTCACAGCAGCTATTCTAAGCAGCACACAGAAGATTAAAACCAACATACTATAGCAAATAGAACCTTAAAGTAACAACAATGTATGCTTGCACCGAAAATCAAACAAATCCATCCACAAGATTAGTTTAACCTTCCACTCCTAGTGCTTGGGAGAACATCCAGTCTAAAGGTTAGAAGATCTGAGGCCACCCAGATCTCTGCTGTTCCAGAGGGCAAACACTGAAACAACAACAACAACAACATGACTCCTAGATCCCAAAGATGACATTTCCTATTACAAGGACCTGTACATGTCAAACAATATAGATACTTGGATTGTTGTATGCACAAATTGGGGGTTCTATTGTACCATTTGTCCTTTGTCAATCACATTCTGTCAGTGTGCCATCATGTGTTACCTCAGCTGTTCTTTTATTGACCTATTAGGTTGCTGAATGAAATGTAACTTGCTGCATGGCAGTTTGGTTGCTGTCTTGACAGATTACTTCCCTGTGACCCATTGCATGGCAATTCTTATTTCTGGTATCTTGGTTCAGTATTAGTACTGGAAAACTTTTCAGCTTCTCCATATGTCCACATTTTTTTCCATGTTTAAATTTCATTTACCTATTTTCCCCTATATTTTATTTCGTGTAAGTTAATGGAGTTGCTATTAGCTACTCTTGTAACAATTCAGAATTTGTGGGGCTTTCCTTGTAAAAGGCCCTCAAAACTTATTTTTGCATGGGCTTTTAACTACTGATTAGTTTAATTATTAATGTTATTCCTTTACTTGTTTTAATTACTACTTAAAAGTTTTCAATGTTCAGACTATAAATACAAACTACTGAGAGACTTTGGTGGCCATCAGTATATTAGATTAAATAAATAAAGTGAATAATAAAATCAGTTTGGAAAAAGGCAGTTTAGTGCGTGTGCAGAAGCATCCAAATTGTCTTAATTAATTCAGAAGCACCTAATTCAATTCACAATTACATTTAAAAAGGTTTATTCAGTTTGGAGATTCAATCAAATCATCTTCAAATTGAATATCTGAAAAATGTTTGGCGCAGCCACAGCAATGAGCAGCACAAAACAAGACACATTTCAAAACTACTCATAAACAATAACAGAGGCAGCAGCAACAAAAATACGATGTATTGTTTTTTCTCTCTCTGTGCTCAGCACACACCTTTGCATTCAGTAGTGATCAACAAATGAAAACTAGGCAAAGAAAGAACTATACAGTTCATGACAAAAAAAATGGATCTTATTCTAGAAGTTCTATCTAAGATACTCTAGTAATTTTACATAAGATGCAATCACCATTAAGTGGATATTCATGCTGTTTCAGTTATTACAATCTAATTTGGGTAATCACCTTTCCAAAATGTTTCACAAGATCAAAATTAAAGAAACTAGTTATGGAAAAAAATATTTTAAATTCCAGAATGCTCTGGATGAATTGTCTCTTAACAGACTTGTTACTTGTAGAGAAAATGAGATATGTATCCTCATCTTTTTCATATAAGAAAAAATAGTTAATATCCCTCTCCCTCCCTCCCCCACACCTCTGTGTGTATTTCATTTGGGGAAAAATGCCAGAAGATAATTAAATGCCCCTTTCCTATTTGTGTTTCTCCTTCTAAATTGCACCCTCTATAGTATTTGTACTGGACATGAGGTGCTATAAATTGGTTACTAATACTTTTAGAATATGGATATATAATATATTTTTGGATTTGGTGGCACTTGAGAATCTTGTGAAATGAGTTAGGGGACATATGGGTGGGACAAATGAATATGTTTATCTAACTATAGGAGGAATAAGGATTGATAAATTCCCCTCTTCCCTCCAGACAGTAGCTCCTTCCAATGTCCATTTATTAGCTTGTCAGCCCTTCAAGGCAGACTTGACTAGGTAAAGAAAATAATTTATGCTAATAATACTTTTATAATAAGATTATAGTAACAGAATCTAGCAAGTCTAAACGTGTTTGTCCTCTCCTCCTTCTCTTTATCTTCATGAGAAGTTGGAAGGGTCTTGTCTAAGATGCTTACTCTGGTCAAAGTTCTGGTTAGACTCAGATCTCTTGTATCTAACCATTATCTTGGTTGTGGTTTTTGTTCCTGTTCCTCAAGATTATTTTTTCTGTCTGTTACTGATCTCCTGGAAATTGATTATTATTATTTGTATTCTAAAAACTTGTACATCAAGGGTTTTTTTTGGGGGGGGGGTATCATTTTTTTCTCATATTGCAGCCTCTGCTCTTAAATTTGTTTTTGGGTACTCTTCCCTATTGCATATTATCCAATATTAAAATAACTTAATTTGAATTTAGAAATATTGAAACTTTGTGCTGGGGGCTGAATAGAAGCTTTGCATGGTAACATGTATCCCTTAGACTGCAGATTGTATACCTGTGTTTTAGAGATTTTGTTAAGCAGGCGAGTCAACAGTGCATAATTTAAACGTTTTGCCTAAAAGTTAAGCATCACAAGATAGAAAGAAACTCACATATAGGTCAAAAATTCAGCACAGAAATTTAGCAATCAAAGAGAGAAGAATAAATAGGACTTGCTTCATAAAATGATTGTGAGAATTGGGTGTCCAGAAGGGAGGTGAAAAAAAGAAAGAAAGCACAACAAAACCATTAAAATGATGCATGTTAAAAAGAGCAGGGCTTTGACTGCATGCTCACACTAGCCATCTTTAGGGAGTAAAAAAAACCTGGTACAACAAATAAAACTAACATATTATGCATTTAAATTAAAAATATAAATATAAGTAAAGCATAAACCTAAAAAGAATTGTTGATAATTGGAAAGAGCCAGAAAAGATATTAGAGCACTGTCAAGGGCAAAACGTAGCATCTAAAGCTGCCTTGGATCCAGAATGCAATAGAGTTATTCATTTAGAAATTAAGTTCCATAGCTTAAAGAGCTGTTTAGTGGTAACTGGGGAGAATAGGCAATATCCACTTGGAATGATCTATGCTGCCTTATTTTCCTTTCCTGTGTAGATTACAGCTTGCATCATCACAGATGCCAGTGCTTTTAACTCTTCAGTTCTTTCTCAGGGGAATAATTTTTTGTTAAACAGGAACTTCTTGTCTGGTTATGAACTACTAAAACAACTTTTTATTTTCAAAACATATAATTTTTAATAAATAAATATTAATTGACACTTCTGAAATTGCATCCCCTCCTGTTGTTATTGTGCATAATAACCAATATCAATAATGTTTTTTACTAAAGTTTGTTTTTAATGAAATATTAATGCCTTGTGTGAAATGTGTCTTAACCTGAGCTTTTGTTTTTATATAACTGGGATATCCTACAGTGTGAAAAGCATTAGACTGTAGACCATTGAGCTCACTTATGTGTCCTGAGCTGGACTGTATTAGGGACGTGAAGCAGGTGATTATATATAAATTATGGAAGAGTAAGAAAGGGTTGGGTACTTGCTGATCTGTTATATTACTATCTGCAGCAGTTGTAGGTAGTTATTTTAAAATGTATTAATGATCAAAGAACAAAATATCAAACTTATTAAAATATAGGCAGATAAAACTAACCGTCTGGAGGGAATGACCAGGAAATTAATAGGATCGCAGACCATTCAGGGAGAAATAAACCTGCCAGTAGGTATTACCAATGTGAAGCCATGTTAAATAATTCTTACTTAAATCCTGATGTAACAAAATCTGGCGGCCCTACTAGATATTTCTGTAGACTTGTCAGGCTAACAAAAATAGAGGATTCTTTCTACCAGCCAGCCAGAGCAGGAGATTAATAAAGGCATTAGTAATTCAAAGTTTCATGACTGATAAGGGACATTGCTGCAAAATACATGAGATTATCTCAATTGTCTCATCTGGGCAAGGATGTAGGTGCTCTTGTTAAACCTTCCAAAACCACTGATAATGAGATATGGGATTTGGCTATCGAAACACCCTTTGTGGAAGAAGATGGATATTAAAAAATAATCATTAAACAATGAAAAGGGTCTATAATTCAGTAATAAACTGATTTTCTCCTATTGTCTCAAATCCTCGTCAAGGACTTACCATTTGATTTCTATGTTGGTACTCTCAAAACGTGACATCATCAAACTTTACATGCCACCCAAAGTCATTTGACAGTGATATGGGCAGCATATAAATTTAAGAAATAAATAAAAATAATAATTGCAATAATTGAGTATGAGGCTATGTCAAGAAGTAAATTTATCAGCAAAGATTAACTCTGCTGAAGCATCATCTGAAGAGAGTAATTTAATCAATATTGCAGTTGGCAAGTTCTTAAACAGGCCTTGATGGTGGCAGAACATTAGTAACTTAATGTATTTATTTAAATTTATATAGCTTCCCATATTGTATATGTGATTCTAATAGTTCCATAGCCCCTTGCCCAGTTAATCTTAGTTAATTATAGTCCTTTGCCACAGTTGCTGAGATTGATTGATCAAATTTCAAACTTTATGGAGAACACTAGACTGCTTAGACCTGATCTAGAACATCTGCATAGATTTCATCCAAGGAGTTAAAACCCAGAAGTCCAATTTTTAGAATCTTCTTGTAAAAAAAACATCCAAAGCAAAATATGAAAAGTAATATGTCTTGAAAAGTCTGACCCATTTTTTTGTATGCATATTTTTGTATGCATTCACAGAATAAAGAGTAATATTCTTCCTACAAAGATACGTAGTTCTACAAATATATTAAACTCAGAACAAAGTAGTCAAGCAATGGATCTGGGGGCAGGTGGGGAGAATATGAATTGAGCATTATGATGCAACTCTCCTTTTTGTATGTGTGGGACACATTTATGTAAGGGGTGAAGCTTGCATTGTGATGTTCATTTTGCAGGCATTTGTTAGGAGAGAAAGAAAATGTATTTTGTCTCACCAGTTGAAACATAGATAGCACACTATAAGCAGATCCTATTTCAGCAGTCTGGGAGTTAATTTTGTTTTAATCCTGAACGGCAGGCCTTGAGAGAGACCCTTGCAGATTATGAAGCCATTTCTTACAAATAACCTTTTGTTCACAAGGAGGGTGCTCTGATGCCAGCTCTCTAGCATTGGTTAACAAGTTCAGGTTCATCTCAAGAGCAAAAGAATCTCTTTCCATCCAGAGAAAGTAGATCCAATGGAATTTCTTTTAAGAGATTTGAATCTCCTCCGATCAGCCCCAGTGTTGTCAGAGGAAAATCATTGCAGAACTTATATTTTTAGTTCCTGCCATGTATAATGCGTGCTAGTCTCAAGGAGAGGCCAAGTATTTATATTTTTGAAATAGTATTTCCTGTATGTGTTTTCTTTTGTCACAGACACTGCCAGTGCCTGAGGGAACAATCTATGGAGCTAAAAATAACATTTCAGTTCCTGGGTGATGGAAATGCCAATGAAGGGGGGGTGGGAATCCCTCTCTCTCTCAATTTTTAATAATTCTAAGATGCAGCTTTTGAAGCCAAGCACAAAACACAGATGGAGTTGTGTTAACATGGGCTCATTACCGATTGCTGACTCTTTGGGGGCTGTACTCCATTTCCTGAGGGAGCCAAAATGTGCAATCGTCATGAACACAGATCTGACTGTATGACTTACAGAGGATATTGGTTAGGTCTGAAGGCCGGTGCAGTACTTGATATATAGATATGGTTCCTTTTTTATTTCCCCCACAAGAGCCATGTTTTCTGTACAGCAGTAAGCACAGTTGCTTGGGGTGGGAGGAATGCCACTATGTAAATGGTGGATCAGCCCCAAGACATTTCTTAGAAACATTCATATCTCCCTGGAAATGTTAGTGTTAGGCTATCATTCTCTCATTCGTGCTGTGTTGCCATCTGTTTCAGCTCACACTTCAAGTTTGCAGACGTGTCCTGCTTCTCCTACCTGTTTGATACACAGCATTTCAGTAAAGAATGGAGTGTGTGTGTGTGTGTGTGGGGGGGTTAACCTCTGAAGTAGCTCAGGGCCACTTTGATTGCTGCCAAAGGCTTGCATTTCATCTTCAATACTGTGTTTGACATATGAAATTCAGGTTATTTGCCAGGTGCTTTCAAATATGCATCTGTTTTGGCAGAGTAGGAGCTGGTTGGCATTGCTTTCTCCCCTTGCCTATCTTTTGCTATTTATTTATTTATTTATTTTTGAAAAATAAAAAAAAATATAAAAACTCTACAACCATTACAATTTCTTTTTAAAAATAATAATAATACAGGAGTGAAAGATATTAAATGAAATTTTAGTTAGAATGAAGGACGCCGTAGCATCTGTTAAGCCAAGACACAAATTGGAAGATAAGCATTTGAAATAATCTAATTTCCTTAGCATTGTACAGTTTGTTTAATTTGATTGTATATTTGTATGCAGCCTCTTAAATTGATTTCAGAATAGTTGGCAGCAGTTGCTAGATATTTCCTGGTTGTGTGTTGTTATAATTTTACATTATGCCAATAATTTATAAAGAGATGTAAATGTTTTTTTTAAAAGGAGGGGTATTTTCCCCTCACACACTGAAAAGAAATGCTACAAATCCTGAAGCTAGACAGCCAAAGTTTCTCAGGGCAGAGATGAAAGTTATCTCAAAAACCAAAAGTCATCCAGCTTCAATGATGAAAAGCTCAAGGCAAAACATATGTTAACCATGGAAAACTCAGGAAAAAGGAACTTGAAATTAGATTATGTAAGAGAGGACTTCTTCATGTGGATAGAGGTTCATCAACAGTTTTAAGTGTCTCCATTTTATCATCCTATCGTCATCTGCCCCTGTCAGAGACTTGGGTCTGAGTTGCCTAAGTTTTTATCTTGTGAGACAAAAGCATTTTGCACTTGTACTGAATTTAGTGCTTGGGAATCACTGCTGAGTTTTTTTCAGCAAATAAAGCAAGGGCGCTATTTTTATTATATTCTCAAGTATAACATGAACAAAATATTTAAAAATAAAATTTGCTTTCTGACAGAGTTACAGAACTTTAATCTACATTTTAGTATAAGACTTCATGCATACCAAGTATCTTACTCAGGCCAGAGTCTGGCAAACAGAAGTTGGTGCAGTTCACAACTTAAATCCCATGGGGCTAAGAAGAAAAGTGTTCCTATAAGGTGGGTCAGAACTACCTTGCAACTACATCCCCAACCACCACCTACCATAGCTGGTCCAGAAATCACTGTTAAAGGTTGTATCAAAGGTAGCCAAATAATATGAGTTAATCTTTTTGTCTTTTACCTGTCTCTGTCATTTATCAAGGAAAACAGTACAGTTGTGGTAATGAACTTGGCCTGAAACCAGATTTATATGCTCACTTCATTTTATATCAAGCTGGGTAAACTTTGTGTGCGTGTGTAAACCCCAGGGTCACTGAAAATGAATGGCATAATTTCTTGACATTTTAAGTTAGGAAACTCAAAAAATGTAGAATAAGTCCTTCAAAATCTTAGGAGACTAAATCACCAAATAAAAAAATCCTTCAGAAAATGTACCTATCCTTACTTTAAATATTGAAAAGTCGTTTATTATTATCATGAAAATGTTGCATCTGTCTGTCTGTCTGTCTGTCTGTCTGTCTGTCTGTCTATCTATCTATCTCTCTATCTATCATCTATCATGTATCTGTCTCTAACTAGTTAAATGATCTTGATATCATAGATCTAAAATGTGGGAAATCCATTTTCATGTGATTTATATGTGCAACAGAATCACATGAGTTAGAATGAAAGCCTTGTGATTCATACTGAATTCCATCCTAATAAATAATAATTACTCCTTCTTCATGGAAAATTAATGTTCCATAGAAAAATGATGCTTTCCTCCTTACTCTAGGGATATTTGAACTTGCTTCCCGTAATGCCATAGAAGCATAAAGGCAATAGCACTCTTATACTTAATGTGTCTGAACTAAAATAAGATTCCATGTATGTCTTACAAATGACTATTCAGGAGTTGTCTTAATTAGAGTTAAATCCAACCTCAGCATGAACTGAAATACACTTGTGTTGTAAAAAAATATTCAGTGAAGCCTCTAATAGTTTTAATGTGTTTGAGGGAGAAGTGACAAAAGACCAAATTTCCCCTGAAGAGCGGATGCATTTTAGGAACTGTTATTTATATCTTGAAATTCTCTTTTGTCTGTTTTATGGCAATATCAAAAAGCAACGTTCCCATTTTAACAAAGGCTTAGCTTATCCAGGCACATTTTGAGACACCATAACCAATGAAACAAAGCTACATCATTAAAAGTAATGACTGTCTCCTGAGCTACTATTAATCAGCATAACGCCCTTTGAAAATCCAGCTGTTTGGGATATACCCAAGAGCATGTAGGGAGAATGGAGAGAAAATGTAAAGTGACCGAAATATTTTTTAAAAAGTTGTGGTGCAATAAAATATGACATCTGCATATTTTACAACTGTTGAGTTATATCTAACACTCCCATTTTTAATGGTAAAGGCAGATATAATGCCAAGAGAAGTCACAATGCACCCCTGAAGTACAAGCATAGTCTAGTTTGTTTCAAGCACCACAGTATAAATGGCAGCTGAATATTTCAGAGGATTAAACTGTAGCCTCAGCATGAATTTTTCCATTCCCCTATATTTCAAGCATAGTGTCAACTTTTTTTTTTTTTAAAAAATCACATTGTACAAAAATGTGCAAATTCATGTGCAAACAGAAACACTCCTGGGTAAACCTATCAATATTTTATGGAACTAAAACTTTATTACGTAGGCATTCTGATGTTCATAACAAATTCAGAACAAGGGCTTCTAAGGATAAATGAATGGAACTTTGATTCATACTTTGACCCTCTGGTTGGTGATTTTTCAGTTTTCATCCATACTTTGCATACAGAGTAGAAATGTGAAATGAAATGTTCCCGGTTGGAAGCATGCTTGGCTTATATATTCTGGCTGTGCTGTAGGTCATACACAGAATATTTATTAAATTAATCCAAATAGCTTAATCATTGTTTCTCAATTAATTATGGATATCACTGCTGCATGCAATGATTCCAATGTTCCTATTCTTTTTTTTTTAAATTTAATTTTATTTATATGTCGCCCTTCTCCAGAGATTCAGGGCGGCTTACAATGCATTAAGCAATAGCCTTCATACTTCTGTATATTTATACAAAGT
>JANHZT010009462.1:6342-20915 GCA_032468215.1 Stegonotus admiraltiensis | reverse complement strand
GGGTTTCCTGCCTAAGCAGGGGGTTGGACTAGAAAACCTCCAAGGTCCCTTCCAACTCTGTTATTCTATTCTATTCTAAAAATGGGCAAATTAAGATCCTTTTTAGGGATCTGTGCTTTGGTCTCCTTTTTTTCTTTTTGGATATTATACATTATCCTGAGCAGTATGTCTATGGAGGAAGACTCTAATAGAATCATGCTTTATGCATAAAAATATACAAAGGCATCTAACGACCACTAATTTCCCCACCTTCATGGAACATAATAGATGAGAAGAAGCTTGCAATGATCTCAACAGAGGTTTTCCTCAGCTCTGTTTTGCCTGAATATGCAATATCTATGCTCTGTCATTGAGCTGTGATAATTCTGGCCCTAAAAATAGACACAAAGTTCTCTCAATCACAAGAATTGTTCCCCATTCTATTTATTTATAGCATGGGACCCTAAAAATAGACACAAAGTTCTCCCAATCGTAAAACTGTCCTCCTCTGTCTTTATTTATATTCTGGAATAGTCAGATAATGAGGTAAAGCTGAGCAGGAGAGATACATGCACAGACATCGTTATTGATCTGATTTATCCAAGCACTGTTATCACTGGAAGAAAGGGGCTGATATTTAAGATTCCTTCCCTACCCCACCCCGTTCCTTTTTGGGGGAGGGGTGTCTCTTGTTTTTCCTTCCTCCTTTCCTTGATTTCTTTCCAAAGAGTCTGCTTGTTGTCCAACTAAATGTGCTAGAGACAGATGTATGTTTTAAAGAATAACCTGTTTGGTAAAGAGATTTACTGGTATGAGGAAAAGATCCAAGTGGGTGGAAGGATTTTTGACCCTCTTTCAAGCTTATTTTCTCAGAATTGGTTCTAAAACTGGACATTTTAGTCCAGTTCTATTAGTACAAGAAATTGTAATTGGAGCAAAGAAGGAAGCAGGGGGCTTTAGGAAGACAACATTGTAGCAATTGAAGGTTTTGATGACTTTTCTTGTTTTCCTCATTTTCATATCTTAATTTAAATCAACCCAAAGACATTACATTTGTTCAACATAATCTATATATGGGGTATGGGAACTTGTATCAAATTTTTCACAAAGTTTTACTATAGTCCAGGTGTTAGTAGTGTGATTTTATACTATTTCATATGGTTGTGTAATAATCTGAATTCAGAAGGGGGAATATGCTTTGGGGTGAAGGCTCATTTTGTGTTTTACCAGCAAATGTTTAAAAGATTTGTGCAGTGGGGCAGGAAAAAGCACAATGGATGTAAGGAGGTATTGAAGTGTGAAGTGTGTGCCCACACAAGCTACAAATTCCCCTTCCCTTTTCAAATCCAGATTGTTGTACAGCTCTACTGTTTTGTCAATCCTACCAAGAGAGGTAACTGAAGATTTGAAATCTTCATTGTGAATTCTTGTAAGTCTCCATTTCTCTGGCCACCTATGACTGCTAGATTTCATCAACAAGTCCAACATATGAAATATTTTGAAAAATGAAAGGAGAGTTGTATTAAGTGTTATGGAAAATGGCTGGTTCAGCCACACCAAATGAAATATTTTTATCTGAAGGTGGCTTAAGGGAGAGTATCTGACAAATATATGTTTAAAAAGAGTAAAGGTAAGGAGCTAGGACTAGTGATTTAAGTGTTGCACTAAGGCCATGGAGACATGGGTTCAAATCTATATTCAACCATGGAAACTCACTGGGTGATATGGAACAACTTCACAAGGATATTGTTGACAGAAATATAGATGAGGGAATGCTATATTGATACCTTTAGCTGCTGAAGTCAACTAAATTAATTGATATACCTTTGAACTGAGCTCAGCCACTGGATATAACATGCAGACTTTTTGACAACAATCCATCAATGGATTGCCACTGCTGCCTTTGGTTGTCTTTCCTGGCTTCCAGGTGAGGCACTATTATTTGCAAACAACATAAATGCCATAAAGACAAGCAAGCTCTTCAGAATAGATTGGTCACTATGGAAACACGAAGATCAGGGAACAAATGAGGGAAAGCTACAATTTAAGATTCAACATCCTTTTCCAAGATGCTATGTATGGAAAATCCCTGATGAGCTATTCTGAGCAAGCCTTGAGAGAATTTGTCCATCGCTCTATCCCAGAAAAGTCTTGCTTTGCTCTTTACCAATGCCTGGAGTTGTTTAGAATTTGGTGGTATATATGGTAAGTGCTTTAGTAATGAAAATAAATATAGAACATAGAATAATAGACTTGGAATGGACCTTGGAGGTCTTCTAGTCCAATCCCTTGCTCAAGCAGGAGACCCTGGCCTATACCATTTCAGACAAATGGCTGTCCATCGTCTTGAAAGCCTCCAGTGATGGAGCACCCACAATATTTGAAGGCAAGTCATTCCACTAGTTAATTGTTATCACTGTCAGGAAATTTCTCCTTAGTTCTAGGTTACTTATATGTTTTATAGACAAATCTAAATGCGATGTTGCTTCAGAATAATCCTGTTTGACTTGCAGATGTACAGGTTTATTTACCTGACGAGGTGACTCAGTGGCTAAGAAACTGAGCTTGTCGATCAGGAAGGTTGCAGTTCAAATCCCTAGTACAGGTCTCCTGAGTGAGCAGGGAGTTGGACTAGATGACCTCCATGGTCCCTTCCAACTCTGTTACTGTTACTAAGTTGTGCTAGGATTCAGCAAATTTCAAGAGAGAACTTCAGTTTATTTTAGTTTTAGGTTACTAACAACACCCAGAACGTTTGGCTTTAAATATATTTAGAATTCCACAACGTTTGTGGAAATATTTGTCAAGTTCCTAATTAAAAGAAAGCTGAACAGAGTAAAAAGCCTGACAATTTACAAGATGAAATGTTCCCTTAAATCGTGGGTTGTTCTCTGTGAACGGCAAACTCATTTCTGTCTGGAAGCAAGGACTCATTGGGCATCTCTAGTAGGAAGGAGGGTAGGAAACTTAATTTCTCCACCCCCAGTATCTCCAGCAAACCTCCCCAGTATTGTTTGTTTTGTTTTGCTTGTTTTCTTAACTTAGCCTGACATAATCAGTTGACTCTCAGTGGGTTATAATTAGTAATTTACAATAAATCATTCGTGGTGCAGTCAATTGCTGATGTCTGCTGCTTCTTAGAATTTCTTTAAACCTTTAAGTCTTTTATCTTTATGTCACCTCACTTGGGAAATACGTAAACTGGATTATGGCACAGTAGAGTAGAAATATTTCTGCTCTCAAAAGACATAGCATCCAACTTTACATTCCAGTTGAAGACATTTCCACATCTGACTGTTGTATTCAATAATTTGTGTGAAATTATTAGTCACTGAAATGCACAGTAGACTGAAAATATGCACACAGAACATGCTTCTTGCGGAGAGGAGGTGTTCATCACACAGGTTTTGACAAAGAACCACAAGTGATTTATATTTGTCCCTGGAAGTACTTATATTTCAGAAGGTTTCTTTATTTTTCCCCCCTAAGGAAAAATTTCTCCTCTGACCTTGCTTGACTTTGGAGTAATATCTTTTTCAGACATTGATGCTCAATAAATCATTAAAAAAAACATCTTTCCTTGCTATGGGGTCTTTGATGCTCTCTGAGCTTGGTGGTTTTCTTGCAGTCATTTCATTACCCAAGTAGCTTACATCATGAAGGCTAGAGCCCCACTCCCTTCTAGCACTTCCTTCTAGCACTGATGATGTTACCGAGTTGGGTAATGAAACATCTGCAAGGAAACAACCAAGTTCAGGGAGCACCAAGGACCCCCACAGTTCAACCCTGAGTCACAAATATTCTCTTCTATGACTTTCCTTTTCTGTATCCTTCCTGTTAGCAGGCAAAATGTTTTTATTCAAACACTCCTTGGTCATATGTGCTGCTTGTTTTACCGTAATTATATAATTATACTTTGTTTAAAATGTATGGTTTTTTTAAAAAAAGAAAAATAGTTATTGTTATCTGCCTTAAGCGTTATTTCTTGATAGAAAGACAGGATGTAAATTACATAAATGAATAATAACAAGATTTTTTTTTCTTTTGGGTTATCTGCAATGCTTTTAATGAATTGACTAGCTCAGTTTTCAGCTGATCCGGATGGCATTCTAATCCAGCTCACTTTTTCTATTAGATTCATATCTGAAAGTTTTCTGGGAAGAACAGCTAAGGAGTCCTTTGCCTGGATAGTTTTTTAAAAATATCTGTAATGTTGGGTGACCTTTGCACAAGTCTATTATTTGGGAGACACAGGCAGACTGGATCAGAAACCTAACACACTAAAACAAAGCTCTCTTTCTCAAAACAAATAAGGATGAAATCTTAAGAGTTACTCAGTAGTCTCTTGAACAAATGGTATAACTTGATATCAGACTCATTATCGAAAAATGAAAGCCAATTCAGATAGAAAACTGCATTTAAAGCTTTTAAGAGTCAATAAGAGTGTCCAAGGAGCTATACTGCAACAACAAGATGAGTTATTAGTACAGTTGCTTAATGGCTTTTATTGCTATTTAGGTCCATAAAATTTATATTATATCTCTTACCCATTTCTTTTTGTTGACAATTACCAGGAGCCAATCAGCAGCACAATAATCTGATTTCTATATTGTTTTAACTCCTCAACAATCCATATGAGTTTAATGAGTGCTTTGCAGTGATGCATTTGTTTCCTGGTTGGAAAGTCTGCAGTATGTAAGCATTGTTAAAAATAGGACTATCATTGTTTTAATGGGTTGTAATTTATAAGGCTATGCAAGTGTGCTTAATGCAATCCTTTGCAATTTAAAATGGAAATAAAAGGGAGGAGAGAAAGGCAAGTAGTTGTCAAATGGAGAAAAATAAATCATTGCAGATTGATAGCCGGATTAAATAAACGTTTGGCTTAAGTTGGTTCTGCACATAAGATTTTCATAATAAGTAGAACAACTCTTGAGTTGTTTCATATTTCATATTCTGCAGTAAAAGATCATTGCTCTAATCTTGGAATTCTGATAGCTGGGGGGAAAATCAGCATAAAAGTAAATGAAATACCAGCAAGACAGTTTGTTGAACTTGTTTGGTATGGTTGTGAAGACATCTGCACTGTTATAATAATGCTAACCAGTCCTGCCCAAAGACCAAAGTGAGTTGCAGCAAAAGCAGATGCACAAAATGGTTGCCTTGAACACAGTCCCACTCTGCTTTTGCAGACTTGTGCATGCCAGGAGTGAATTAGCTGCTGTCCAAGCAGGAGCCTTTGCAACATCTGCTGCATGAATAATGGAATTGGATTCACAGTCTAAGGTTATGGATGGCATTCCCAATCTACTGTGACACGATTACTTTAAATTTAGAAGTATGTGTTAAAAATTCCAGAAGTAGCATCTTCCAAATCAGATTAAATACCCACTCAGCCTCCAACCGAAGGGTTGAGGAAAACAGAACAATGCCAAGCAGGAAGCAATTTGACTTCATCAATTCCCTCCCAGGAGTCTCACCTATATTTAGGTTAGGGTCATCTAATCCTATATAGACACAAAGATTGCATTGCGTTGATTTCCACATTTTTAAGCATATATTCACTGCAGCAGAGTTAAATACACTGGAAATATAAAAACAAACATTTATCCATACTTTAGTTAGCTACCCTGGAATCCAAACTCTAATCAAAATCATAGTTTTCGGGTTGTCTTGAGCTGAATCAGTCTCAGTCTTATGTAAGAACTAGACTGACATTTTGGCTGACTCCACATATGGTCACTAAGGAAGACACTCGTTTAAATCTGATCCCAAGTGCTCTCTAAGCGGTTTACAGAATCAGCATATTGCCCCAACAATCTGGGTCCTCATTTTATTGACCTCAGAAAGGTGGAAGGCTGAGTCAACCTTGAGCCAGTCAGGATTGAACTCCTGGCAGTCTGCAGAATGAGCCTGCAATATTGCATTCTAACCACTGCGCCACCGCGGCTCTATAATAAACATGTAGCTATGTTTATTAGTGAAAGATAGCCCAATCCATGACCTTAACCTGATTTTGTGTATTGATAAACTATCTATTATTCATATATTGAACTATTACTTGTTTAGCCCATAGCTATAGTGCTTTGTGTCTATGGTATGGAGTTGAATTTCTTTGTTAAGCAGAGATGACACCTATTTGAGCCAGATCATCTGTCTCCTGCTCAGGAATGCCTGACCATTAAGTTGATAGGCAAGATCAGGAATTTCCAAACTTGGCAACTTTAAGAGTTGTGGACTTCAACTCCCAGAATTCCCCAGTCAGCATGGCTGGCTAAAGAATTCTGGGAGTTGAAGTCCTCAACTCTTAATGTTGCCAAGTTTGGAAATCCCTGGGCAAGATCATGATACCAAGTGGCTTAGGAAAGTTTTTCCTAGTAAGGAGGAATATTGATAAGGTAAAAGGTCTTAGTCTACCTTGTAACCTTTAGCTGAACTCTGTTACTATGACTCCTGAAAATGTAAACATGATATTGCACTTAATGATTGGTTTATAACAATGTGTGTTTCCAAGATTGGTCCATGGCAATGCATGCTGTTCAAATTATATAAAAGGGGACTATTCCAAGCCAAGATGTGCCCATTTGGAACTTGCTTTTGGGTAAACTTTTTATTTAGAGGTCAAAATTCTCTTTTCCTTTCCACTAATCTGATCTGGTTCATTGGGCCTGCATACCAGATAAAAGGACCTAAGCTTTCTGAGACAAAACTACGATTATGATATACAATGTCTGCAGGCCCTTTACTCCTATGCCATCCAGTTCTCAAATGCTCATGTGAAAGAGGGATTGAACCACAAATTGAAAAAAACTAAAACTGAGGCCTCCCACCCTACCCTGTGCCAGGCCAAATTCCAAATGTAAGCAGGACAGATGCTCCGCCAAAAGGAGTTCAAGAGCCAATTATTCAAGCGTACCATAAAGAGTCTCCCATTGAAATGTGCACCGCCTGTTCCCATTTAGCAAAGCAGCTAATTCAGACGCTTAACTGCTGAGCCAAACATAGCACTGAAAAGTCTCAAGTGTAGAATGAGGAGTTGAATCGCTGCTGATTAAGGAAGCAAACAAGGAAGGAACCTATTTAACTTTGCACTAGTCCCAATTCTATTTAACAAGGCAAGGCCACTCAACTGCAGAGCCAAAGATCAGCTAAGAGTCCTGAAGGGGGTGGGGGAAGGAAGAGGCTTGAACAAACTTGCAGGCAAGGAGCTTCTCATCCCAAAATGCAGCAGAGCCCATCAGTTATCAATGCAATTAAGGTAGAATTTTAATTGCTTGGCCAAATGTTCAGCTGTAAAAAAAACGACAACAGTGAGAAAATAATTAGGGCTTAGGCTGCTTATGCCTGTCTCCCAAATAGGGGCAGATTTTGCAGGTGCAAATGTAAATTTTTGCTTCTGGGCAGCTAATCCTTGGTGCCTGCCTCCATTCTCCTTTAAATCAGTGTTTCTCAACCTCAGCAATTTTAAGAGGTGTGTGGAGTCCAATTTCCAGAATCCCCTGTCATGCTGGCTGAGGAATTTTGGGACTTGAAATCCAGAGTGTTAAAGTTGCTGAGGTTGAGAAATCTCCTGGTAGTAAAGCAACAGGAATAGTTGCTTTCTAATTGAAGGGTCCCTCACCCTATTATAAATAAGGAGTGTGTTTGTCAGTATGGAAGCTGCGTCCTTCCAGAGATGTGGGGTGTTACTTTCCATTGATTTTTTTAAAAACAATGAATTTGCATTATTGCCCTTGTTTTTCCTTAAAAACAAATTGATGTCACTTGCTCTTCCTCTATCAAAATGAAGCATGGAGCCTTGCTGTCAAGACTGTGGAGCAATTATGCTCAAAGGAATTAGCAAGCGGAATTGGCCCCTCTGTAAGGCTGCAATCTTTAAACAGAGAGTACTTGTGTAGATGACATGGTAAATGACTTTGTGTATAAATGCAGTTGTTTGAAGCTATTATTCTTTTAAATGATGTGCCTATATCTTTATTGGGATATTTATACAAACTTTAGAGGGTCCAGAGCATTCCATATGCTCTGAACAATCCTTTTTTAAAAAAAAAAAACCACAAAGCTGAAACCTAAAACCTTTTATTGCTCTGCAAAGGCAGCTAAACAGAGCTTTTCGTTCTTATTTATTTTTGGATTGCCTATGGCCATTTTATATAAATTCATGGCAGAGGTATAATTTGAAGAATGCACAGTTTGGTTGTTCAAATCTAATATACCATACTGGTAAATATAATAAAAGAAGAGGGATGAAACTCAAAGATGGATGCTTGAGGAACTGGTTTTTTTTGGGTTTTTTTTTTTAGAAATTTCTATATGAGCTGATCCGTGCCTTCTGGACTAATGTGCACATTGAAAAGTATAAAACATTTATTTTTGAATTTACTGTATTTTCTGATGCAATTCACATCTTAAAAAAAACAACTGCAAAATGTCTTCAGAAAAAAGCGAGGAAAAAAATCTTTCAAAATGCAAGTTGTTTTTTTTTTAATGCAGACCAATTTGGGAATAAGATGGAAAGGCATTTATGAGCAATGTGTGTGAAAACGACATCCCCAGGACGTGTGTTTTTGACTTGGACAATTTTGCAAAAATCTTACATCTTTTAAAGAGATGCAAGTCTCTACATTTTTGAGACAAAACAGAGAATATCAAAAAGATTGACAGATCCCATATTGCTACATTGAAGTAGGGCTCTCTGATCTGCAAAACTCCAGACAAACACTAGATGGAGCAAAGAGAGATGGAAAACTATTTGCTAACAACTTGTGATTGTTGGAAACTGTGCAGCTTAGATTTCATAGCTGTAATTGAAGTTTATATTTCCTTGAATTATTTTGGTACTATAGACTCCAATACCACTGCCAATTTACATGTACTGTATGTTTGTCTTAAACTTCTCAGTTTTGCTTTGCAGAAAGAGCCAATTAAAATGAACTCCAATTCAGTGGTGAAGTTCAATTTTTTTTACTACCGGTTCTGTAGATGTGGCTTGGTGGCCGTGGTTGGTGGGCATGGCAGAGGAAGAATACTGCAAAAACTCCATTCCCTCCCCATTCCAGGGGCCAGCCAGAGGTGGTATTTGCCAGTTTTCCAAACTACTCAAAATTTCTGTTACTGGTTCTCCAGAACCTGCTGAATTTCATCCCTGCTCCGTTTCCTCTGTAAGTAGTTTTGAAAAATAAGGCCAAAATCACTTGTATGCTTAAATAAAGGAATCAAGGCGCTGTAGCAGTTTACCATAGCTAACAACTCAACATTTAATTTCTACCCCAGACCATGAGACTATAAAAGTTAAATATCTTCATTTTTTTCATAATTCTACTGGCCTGATACCATATTTATGGATGAATGTGCCAATAAAATGACTATTTTTGGATGCTGAGCCTTCTGTTCTGTGATTTCTGCTGCATTTTCTGGTGAGCCCATAATTAAGCATCAAGGCAGAATCCTGTTTTTCTCATGTAGACATTTAAAATAATTGCAAAATATCACAAGGAAGTATTGGTGTCAAATTCAAAAATGGTTGGAAGAAATTACAAAGCAAAAAATAGATATGAAAGCTGAATTGTTTTTATTGGAATACTGGACCGGAAAATGAATAAAAACCTTCAATACATTATTTTGCACATACTTACCGCAGCAAGAATCACATTCACAAAAAATTGGAAACAGAAAAATATACCGTCAGACGAAACTCTATTAAGGAAAAGTCTAGAATGCGCAGAGATGGATGAAATGACTATGGAGTTGAAAGAGAGAGAGGATTTGGACTATTATGAAATATGGAATAAAATGTACAGTTGGCTCAAAAATAGAAATCAGAATAAGAAATGTTTAACTTAATATTGATGAAACTTAAAGTAACTGAACAACATTAAATTAAAGAGAGGTAAATATAAACGAATATAAACGTGTAGATAAGAACAAATGAATATTATAATGTGTATATATATATATGTTGGAGTAATGTGATTATTCTACTATTGAGTAGTAAATGGAAATGATAGAATAGAAAACTACAAAAGCAAAATACGTAAGTTGATACGAAATGCTGTAAAATTACCATTAGTGTTATGTAATTTTCAATACGTTACGTTTTGACATGTTTTGTTTATATATATGTGTGATCGTTTTTTGTGTTGTTTTTAAAGACAAACTGTTTAATAAAAATGATTTTATAAAAAAATAATAATTGCTAAATAGACTTTTGATTAATAGCACAGAAAATAATAAAAATACTGACACCAACATTTTAAATTATCGACATATGAACAGAAGGACATTTTGAGAATTTGATATTTGGAACTTCCTTACAGTTTAACTACATGAATACAATAAATTTATTTTATCCAATCTATGGTAGGTAGCCCAATTCCAAATGACCATGAACGATAAAGGTGTAACATCTGAGGGGACTACATAGTCTGTAGCCTCATCATTTGCCAGCTTAGAGGCCTGCTCCGGCATCCTGACCCAAAGCCTAGGGGGAAGGCCAGGTTATAAAGATTGCTTGAAGACAAGAAAGGTGAGGGCCATATCATTCTCCAGGAATTGCCGTTCTAAAGGGTCAAACTCTTGGGTCCTTCTTGATCAGACCTGGGCATTTTATCGCCCCTAGGCCACATCCCTTTGGCTGTCCCTGTTTGGCCCATGTGGATTGCTTTTATTTTGAAGGAGACCGCTATTTTTTTTCCAATTTATGTAGGTGCATGCATGCAAGCTTATGTACCTTCACAACTATATTGGTTTTATCCTCCATTACACTCCCAGTTTCTCATGTGGCCCCTTGGGAAAATTAATTGTCCACCTGTTTCTTGATTGATTGCATAATTAACAAGACTCAAAGTAAGGAGGGTGTGTCAGAGTGCACAGGGTAGGCAGAAGCTAAAAGGGAAAGTATGATTTAATCTCCTCTAAACATATATTTAGAGATGAAAAAGATGAGAATATATCTGTATTCTTTCTAAAAAGAAAAGAATATCTTGATAGAATACATTATAACTGGGAATGCATAGCAGAATGTAAAGAGGTTGGAACAGTGGGAACAATTATCTCTATGGTTATTGTCTCAAATGCTTATTAGATAGATTTATATCCCACTTTTGTTCCAGGAGCTTGAGGTTGTATAGATAACACTACTAGGTAGAATTTTTCCCAGGACCACCCTGTAATTTTGATGAGAGAAGAGCAGAGAATGGGTTTAGACTCAAGTCTCCAAAGTCCTAGTCCAACACTTTAACTCCCTGTGCTTTGAGAGATGGATTAGTGTCTACATATGTATTATTTCAAATCGGTCAAAGATGACAATTTCTTTTAGGTCAAGAAATAAGACATTTTTTTCCAGCTCTGTCAACTTGCTAGTTCCCTACAAGGTGAAGTTGATACATGTTTAAATAAGATCTACATTCATCACCGTTCCATATAATCGCAAATAAAGTTATTTTTATTCCATTCTATTACTATGTCAAAACCTGGATAACCTGTGGTTAGCCTTAATTATGCCATGCTGAAATGTGTCAACTTCGAACTGGCTTATGTTTGACACTCCAGTTGAGGCATTCAAATCCAAGAGGATATTTAATCACATATAACTGAAATTGGTTGTACCGGGAAGCCTGCCTTGCATCTTCCTTAGTCAGCTTTACTGAGCATCAGGGTTCCAAAAAAGAATTCTACTCATGATTAACCGAATCCAAGTCAAGCTCTGCATGATTTGGCGTTTCAGTAGATCACTGGGCTTGTTAGTTGTTTCTCTAAACCATTGTTCATCTTTAACATTTAGAGTTACCACCACGTTGCAGTAGAAAGCAAAGCTTTTGATCTCCTTGTGGCTACAGTGGAAATGATGGGAAAAGATAAGCATAGGAGGTCTGATCATAGCTTATATAATTACATTTCAGTTACTCTTCAGTATACAGATGCTTTAATGTTTTGAAGATGAATGCTTTGATTGTGCCAGTGGGCTTTCAAAGTGCCTCCTTCAAATAGTTTGCCTATGTTAGCAATGTATGGTATAAAGAGTCAGTTTAGTGCTCTGGTTAAAGCACCAGGATGGATACTGGGAGATCATTTCCCACCTTTCTTCACCCCACTTTAGGCACAAAGCCAGCTAGGTGACTTTGAGACATTATCTCAGTCCAAGGATAATGGCAATAGAAAACCACATAAAAAAAATTGCCAGGAAAACTGCAGAAACTATTCTAGGCAGTTGCCAGGAGTCAAGATTGATTGGAAGACACAAAATAGTGGCATAAGCTTTTGTGCGCTAAGATTCACTTTGTCAGGAATTACACCCCATGTCCTTATTTCTCTTACTGCAACGGAATGAGTGAACTTCTTAAACTTTGGAAAGTTGACTACCCCAAGCAGATAGTACAAGATGAAATTAGCAAGAGAAGAAATATGGGTAAATGTTTTGAGAGCGTGTTTCTTCTTTTGGAATGGTTTTAGAATCCATTCATACACTGATAAGAGGTTTATAACTGAGTACTGAACCACTCAGCAAAATTGTGGTTACAGCTGCTATAGTACAGATGAAAATAACTTCCCTTTATCTCTTAGAGGCTGGATTCATTCCATTATTTTTAAAACTCTTGTCGGAACAGATGCATTTCTCTATGGTATTGGTAAGCAGTAACATTCAGAACACACTTAATATACATTACCACACATCACCGGTTTACAGTAGCAAAATCGCCCCATATAAAGATCCAGTTGGTTCTTCTGTTTTTTCCTTCACTTTCTGGGCATGACTTTTCCCTTGTTAATTTTTATATATTATATATTATTGCAAAATGGGCTCTTAGTTGAGGTCTCTAGACATTAATGAATAATTAATTCAATAGGGTTCAGAATAACAAAATTACAGTTGGAAGTTGGAAGGGACCTTGGAGGTCTTCTAGTCCAACCTCCTGTTCAGGCAGGCGACAATATACCATTTCAGACAAGTGGTTGTCCAATCTCTTCTTAAAAGCCTCCAGTGATGAAGCACCCACAACTTCTGAAGGCAAGTTGTTCTATTGATTAATTAACTATTTAGAAAATTTCTCCTTAATTCTAGGCTGCTTCTCTCTTTGATTAGTTTCCATTCATTGCTTCTTGTTCTGTCTTCAGGTGCTTTGGATAATAGGTTGACCCCCTCTTCTTTGTGGCAGCCCCTTAGATATTGGAACACTGCTATCATGTTCCCTCTAGTTCTCTCCCCCCCCCATTAAACTAGATATAACCAATTCCTGCAACCATTCTTCATATATTTTAGTCTCCTGCCCCTTAATCATCTTCATTGTTCTTCTCTACATTCTTTCTAGAGTCTCACCATCTTTTTATATTGTGGCAACCAAAACTGGATGCAATATTCCAAGTGTAGAATATTCCTTGAACTGCTAGTTGGTAAACACTTTTATTAGTAATATACTCTGCCTCTAATATTCAGCTTCCTCTGGAAGCAATTGGTAACAAAGATGTTTCTCTCTATATTAAGTTTTTACTAGTATAATGAAAGCAGAGAATGTGTCTTAAATAACCCACATAGTCTAATAATAGAAAGAGTTCCTGTTCTCCATTAGATTCTCAAAAGAAATTATATATTGCCTCCTCCTTTTTCCTTTGAAGAGTGGTTATCTACAATCCACGAAAACTCAATTTAAAAACTTGCCAGAATTTTTAAAAATAGGACAAAGTCGTCTCTTATTTATACATTTTTCCATTAATTCAAGTGCCATGAAGCAATCTTGCAGGTCCTCCTCTTGTAAAATTACTTCTTCTCCAAGTTGTCATATGACAAACAAAATAAAGTATAAAATAAACAGATTTTTTAATCTGGATACGAGTGTCTTGAATTTAATAAACAAATTGTTACATTTAATCAGGAAGAGAGACCTTTCTGAGCACTTTGACTGCAGGGATATGTTTTCATTACTGCTTAGCCTAAAAGGTGTGTGTGTGTGTGGGGGGGAGACTCTTAAATTTGAGAAGGGAGGAAGAGCCTTTTATACAGAACCTAAAACAGCACAGAAAAAAAACACTATACAATTTCTGCATACTTAGGGATTGCTGGTTTGACAGAGTGAATGGACTGATGTTTCTTGATAACATGTGATTATTTAGATTTGATGAATGAACTATGTAGTTATGGAAATGAAGTGTATAAAGAGGAAAAAGCGGTCTTGACTTATTCCTATGATTTGAAATGAGATACAGAGCTGTGGCCAGAGATAAGAATCAATTTCTGTTTCCTAAAAGCCCCCACCCTCCTCTTTTTTTTTTTTTACTGAAACAATAATCTTACATTTTGTACCTGTTCAAATATGCTTCCATGTTAAAAGTTACTATTAGAACAGTTACTATTAGAAATTATGAGGCTGTGTAGCCTTCATTTTTGAAGTATCCAGTTGAAGAGTTATAACATGTAAAGAAGAAGAGAAGATGCTGGATCTTCTACTTTTCTGCCTATCCCTAGGCAGAAAAGATGGATGGGTGGATGGATGGATGGATGGATGGATGGATGGGATGGGATGGGATGATAGATGATAGATGATAGATGATAGATGATAGATGATAGATGATAGATGATAGATGATAGATGATAGATAGAT
>JANHZT010009461.1:0-16686 GCA_032468215.1 Stegonotus admiraltiensis | reverse complement strand
GGGGTGGGTGGAAGCCGAAAAGGAGAGGGGTGGGGGGGATAGGATGTGATGCAGCCGTTCGGGAGAACAATGCGATTCAGGCACCCGGAGTGGAAAGAGAGGTCCTTGGTTAGGTTTGTTTTTTTTCCAGACGTTTCATTACCTAACTAGGGAACATCATCAGTGTTAGGAGGGAGTGGGGTTTGTGGAGGAGGAGGAAGAGAAGGGAGGAGGAGGACTATGGGGTCTGTGGTGCCCTCCGAGCTTGGTGGTTTTCCTGCAGATGTTTCATTACCCAAATCCCATTACCCACCAACACTGACAGAGCAAGGCACTAGAATACAAACTGAGAGCAAAGCCCACTCCTTATTGATGATGTTACCTAGTTGGATAATGAAACGTTTGCAAGAAAACAACCAAGCTCAGAGAGCACCAAGGACCCCATCATAAATATAAGCCAATTGCCAAGTGCCCAAATATTGATCACTTAACCGCGAGGATGCTGCAACAGTTGTAAATACGAGGACTGGTCATAAGTCATTTTTGTCAGTGTGTTTGTAACTTCAGTTACTAAAAAAATGGTTGTAAGTCAAAGACTACCTGTTTTTATCAGGTATCTCCTAAAACTTTGGTACGTGGTGGCTCAGTGGCTAAGACACTGGCTTGTCAATCGAAAGGTCAGCAGTTCAGCGGTTCGAATCCCTTGTGCCGCGTGATGGGGTGAGCTCCCGTTACTTGTCCCAACTTCTGCCAACCTAGCAGTTCGAAAAAAAATGCAAGTAGAAAAATATGGACCACCTTTGGTGGGAAGGGAACAGCGTTCCGTGTGCCTCTGGCGTTAAGTCATGCTGGCCACATTACCACGGAGACATCTTCGGACAGCGCTGGCTCTTTGGCTTTGAAAAGGAGATGAGCACCGCCCCCTAGAGTCGGGAACAACTAGCACATATGTGCGAGGGGAACCTTTACCTTTACAGTGTACTAGTTAGGCTAATGAAATAAATTTAACTTGAAAATATAATTTTAAACCTAACATTAGAGCAGGTTTAATGTTCTAATGTAATTTCATACTGTATTAGAAAACAGATTGCTAGTGTTGGGTGCATTACAATCAGATCAACTGATTTCTTACTTTTATGACAGGAAATAAAGGATTCAGACAAGCTTAACTCTGGGAAAAATTAGTGAGAGAAAATGCCAAGGTCATAAACTTAATCAATATATTGCTATCCTATCTATACTCTAAGACATTTTTCGTATCTTTAGCAACTTTTAACAATATTGTAACAAAAACTAACTTTCTATAGAAAAATACAGAAGATGATGCACCACTGAAAATATACAAGGAATTTGAGTTTAAATAACCTTTGAAACGTCCTGTAGCCGTCTTCCAGTAGACTAAGCCTTCATACAAAAGCGTCCTTTGTTTCTTGATCAAATCTTGTTTCCTGAAAACATGTCCATTTTTCAGTTTGGTATATGTTTTGTTCTCAACTTTACTGAGAATTTCCAGCAACTTCTGTTTCTTTTCGTATTCACTGACTTGCAGATCAACTGCTGCAATCATATCCTTGATAAGGTTAAGGGCTCTACATAAATCTTGGTGTTCTTCTGTTCCTTCTGTATAAAAACAAAGAGGCGCACATTGTTAGCAAACCCTTCTCCTTAAATATTTAGAATGGATTTTCATAAGAAAGAGCCAGAGTATTATTTTCAAATCTGTTTTGTGAATGGTTCATGACTCATGGAATTCTAAAACCAAACTTTTGCTTCTTTAAAAAGCAGAAATCTGAAAATTTCTGCTCTTTAAAGCATCCATGGGCCGGATCCATGGGCCGGATCCATGGGCTGGATACGATCCCCAGCTCCATGAATGGGGAAAATGTTGTGAAACGTCACGTGACAGCAACGTGGCACAGCAGGTTTGACACCCGTGGTTTAGAAGAACCATACATAGTGTTGCCACATTAATCTCCCAGTATTACCACATAATGCTAGATTTGCTGCATTGTTCTGGTAGGACCATGAGCTCAGAGTACAGAACCTAAGACCATAATCAGACTTGCTTCCACTTCTTTTTCTTCCCACCATCTCTTCCTCTACTCACACCTTTGTTTACTGGACAAATTTTTTGAGGCAGGCTCTATGAAAGTGGCCAATTCTATCAATTCATGGCATTTCTCTGAAAAATATTATATTTGCCAGATGGATTATGGAACAGCAATTCATTATGGCATATATTTAAGGAAATGTCTAAGCCTCATGGTGAGCTGTTACCAGTGTAGAGAGTAAAGGAGTTGACCTTGACAAAAATAGGCCAAATCTATTAACAAAGCAATGAGGAGAAAAACAAGGCTTAAGTCCAAAATAAGTAAAGAGTATATTCAGGGAACCCTTGCCTTACAACCACAATAAGGGACCAGAATTTCTGTTCCTAAAAAGCAAGTTTGTTCAGTGAGTTACATCTGATTTTACAACTTTTTTTTTGCTGTGGTTGTTAAGCCGTTGTTACTGTATAACAGTATGGTACGCTGGTTTGACAGCTGCAGACAGGAAGGCACTACAGAAAGTGATTAATTTGGCACAAGAAACCATTGACTGCCCCCTAACACCACTGGATGACATCGCCAGGTCTTGTTGTTCCAAAGGCCCCTCATTGGGCCACTGATTAGCTATAACAACCTTCCCCAACCCGAATGCCCAGGCTATGTGGACTACAACTACTTCGGTTCCTAGAATCTTTACCATATTTCAGGTAATTTTTTTCAAGTTTAGGAGCTTACTCTGCTTACTTTGTTGTAATTCTCCAATAAAAAACAATAAAATAGAGGAACACATTTTACTGATGGATTGATAGCAGACTCCATCTCCCCTCCCTTGTTCTCTGCTCTTCACCTGTCCATCTTTTTGTTATCATATTGATCTTTTTGCTACCATATCGATGTATTCTTGTTGTGTTCAACTGGCTTTCTACCAGTTCGCCCCAGTTCAGGCAAACCGGTAGTGGCAGCGGTGGGAGGCTCTGCCCAACCGCCCGGACACCATCACGGATGCTCTGCACATGTGCAGAAGCGCCCCGTGCGTGCAAAGTGAGCGTGCACGCACGCACCCTCCCAGTTCCAAACTGGTAGCAAAGATAAGTGGAACCTACTACTGGTTTTGTTCCATTTCATTGTTTATTTTATTATTATTTTACTTCTGTTTACACTCTTTTCATTCCTTCCTTTTTACTTTTGTAAACCGCCTAGAGAGTGAGATAGGAGGGAAATACATTTAACAAATAAACAAATAACAAATATATGAAACGGATCTCCTTTTCATTTATTGCAAAAAAAATTATTTGCAAAATAAGCAAAATCTGAAAACATATAAAAAGTATTACAAAATTGTAAAAGGAAATATTTTTATAGGAAATTTTAAAAATAACATTGATGCTTTGATGTCACTTAGCTAAGTACACCATAAGATTTATTCATGAAGCAGGTAGAAAATTATTGCTTACCTTTGGTATACTGTAATATTCTTTCTACCAGAACTGGGTACTTTGTGATTCTTTGAGTGACTAGCAAAATGCATTCTGGGATTCCTCGACGCCGGGCCAAAAGATTACTGTTCCGCAGCTTTAAGAAGAGATTTCACTTTTAATATACAGCCTTCAAGTTTGCTAGATCTTATAAAATGTCACTCAGATTTTAAAGCCTCTCTGCTTGGGTAAAGGAAGAGAATCTTCTATGTATTTTATTTCTTGCTTGAATCCATCTGATATTAAGCTATTATTCACTTCATTTTTCCATGTTATAAGGCTGATGCAGGAAAAAGACTAAGGGATTTTATAATAATTTTGAATAAGTTATCTACAGCGGATATGGCAAAGGAAATGGCCTGGGATGGTTAAAAAAAAAAAGTAAAGATGCCTCTAACAGCAAGACTATCAAAAACCCATCTCTTTTGTATGTTTATCAATGCTGCACCCCAACACAAAGGGTTGGGCTTAAATTGGGCTGCTGTGATTGCCACTTTGACTTTTTCTCCATCCCCCCCATGGAAGTTGCTGGTCCCCCACTCCAATGAATCACAAAAACCTGTAGGTGGTCTAAACATCCAGAGGAAACAATAAAAGAAATAAAATACCTACAAAGCATATTGTTATATGTATATAAAATTTTTAAAAAGCTTTTATTTCTACTATGGATCCCTCCCATTGGAATGGGATAGGTAATTTATTATCTTATTTGTAAGCCAATGCATGTAATTGTGTTTTTTTAATTATTCAAATAATCAGAAACACTAAAGATAGTTCATTTTGTTAATTATTTTTAATAAGGCTTTAATGACAAGCCCTGTTTTAAAATGAAATGTATCTATAATTACTTTAATAAAAGTAGAAGACAACTTCTATAAAAGAGCTATGTGTTTATTTATTTGTTCATTTTACTCTATTAGTACAATGTCCAATTCCTCTGCCTTAAAACATTTGATGGCTTTTTTACATTACATGAAATTTAATGAGTTTTATCCACAACAGAATAAAATATAGAATAGGAATGGATCCAGAATATAGGAATGGATTTTCCCTTTGCTTAGAAACTCACTCTCCACTTTGAAAACCTTAACAAAAAGTAAAAAATAAGAAAACGGTTTTGATCTCCATTGGCTGCAATTCTTACAATCTGAAAGTCAGTATTATCCACCATACTGCACTTGGACTGGGCCACCTTGTGGTATACTTAGGAAAAACTATTTTTGAACTATTTATTAGAATTCTAAGCTAATGTGCTGTACCACTTCTCATGTTAACAGTTCTCCTAAAGTAGATAAACTTTTGTGCAACTGAGATAGATATTATCAACTTACTTTGATGAAGTTCTGGAATTTTTTGTTTTGCTGCAATTCTTTAAAAAGGCTAACTGCTTCTTTCTGGTGACTACAAAACTCCCCGTAGATTGTCTTCATTTTTCTTGCATTCTCTTCCGAAAACTGAAAAATAGTAACGAACTATCACTATGCTGCATACTGGATATGTAGCAAATTAGTTTTCCAACTCACCAAATACATTTCTTTCCCTTCACCACCAATCTATTTGGAGCAGTGGAAAAGCATTTTGGACTGGGAGATGTCACACAATTGCTAGAGAAAGGGAAGCATTTCAAACACCTTGAAAATGTTGGCAAAGGAAGGTTAAGGCCTTCCTCTTTCAGGATTATAATCTGTTTAGGGGAGATGTGGTTGGATCAGGATCATAACAAATGGATATATAGATAATCATTGGCTTATGAAGGCAACAGCGGCCACAATTTCTATCACTAAGCAATTCAATCGTAAAGTGTAATGTCACAGGATGGCATCCCTTAGCAACTATCCTGGCAGTTCTAGTTTTTGTCCTAAATCCAGGACCACACATGTCATTAAGTGGGAAAAGATGAGAGTCCCAGTCAAACAGCTGCTAGCTGTGGGTGAGTATTGGGTATTTTTGATACAGGCACACATGGGGAGGGGGGTATCTCAGGCTGGGGCTCTGGAGGATAGAGGGGTACATGGGTGCTGCAGGAGTGTCACAAGCAAGCATTCTGGAGCATGGGCACGTCTGTGAGTGCTGTGGGGGGAGGGGGTGCTGTGGACACCACACAACAGAGTGTAGTATGGGAGCAATTTCTGACTTCCTGCCCACTTTCCCTTGACTTTGCTTGTGGAATGTCAGCAGGAAATGTTGATCATGTGACCGTGCTGGACATCAAGTGCCTGCCTCGTGATCACATGACTACTGTTCCACCGCAATGGTCAGAACAGTGAAGACTCATCATAAAACCCCCTTATTCAGCCATATTTTAACTCTGAACAATTACTAAGTAAGTGGTTTCTCGTAGAATGACTGTATCTTCACAAACACTTTGTTGAAAGTTTAATTCTATTCAGTGCTCTACCTGCTGCACAAGGACATCTCCAATTTTGCTGATCACAAAATTTCTGTCACTTCCCTCCTGACTTGAGAGCTGTCGCCTTTCCTTCATCCTACAGAAGAACTGCTGGTGAAGTTCTAGCAGTTCATCTAAGCAAGGGAATATTTTGTCCACTGTGCTATGGTCCAGCTGTAGTTCTTCTTTCATCCCTTTTCTGAATATTTTGGACATGATGAACAGGGTATGGATGTGGTGCACTTCTGTTTGCATTAGTTCTACACAAAAAAAAACATAAAATTAAACGTCATGGTAGATATATTTTACAGTAGATTCTCTCTATATTTATTTATTATATTGAAGATCCATTTACGAAATGAGGGATGCTATCAGGACACTAGGGAACACCTAAGGTCTGCAGAAGTATAAATGCATCTTTAGCAAGAAAACAAATTGAAAAGAGGAGATGGGGATTAAAGCCCACAGAATCCAAGTCTACACTCAAAACTGTGACAAACTGCTTGGAACAAAAGAACATGGAAAGAAAGAACACAATGTAGCACTGAGGGGGAAAAAGTCATGGTTGTCTGCCTGTAATCCTAAATAAAAGCACTTATTCAACATATTCTACCATTCTGTCCAAATACTCTTATTAGATGACAGCCAGTTTGGTCTAGTGGTGTAGGCACTTAGATGTTTGATTAATTTGATTGCCTTTGATGTAGTGATTAAAGCACCAGGCTAGAAAAAACTGTGAGTTCTAGTCCTGCTTTAGTCATGAAAGCCAGCTAAATAACTTTAGTTCAGTCTCTCTCTCTCTTCTCAGCCCAGCCACCTCAGATGTTGTTGTGGAAAAAATAAGAGGAGCAAGCAGTGGTGGGATCCTTCTGGTTTAACAACCGGCTCGGTGATCATGTGCTTTGTGTGTGTGCGCGTGCCAGTCGTGCTCTGTGCGCACGTGCACAATCTGCTCTGCTGTGCTAATCATCTGCGAAGATAAAGTAAGTAAAGCGCAGGGGGTGGGTGGGCCCAGCTGATTGTCGGAGCTACCAATTTGCCCAAACCCATCCAAACCGGTAGAATCCCCTACACACACACACACCCCGGGGAGCAAGGATTAGATATGTTCACTGCTTTGAGTTATTTATAAGAAATGATAAAGGTGGGTTAAAAACATCTTTAATTTTGTTTTAAAAGATCCATTAAGAATATTATATAACAGTTTATCAGATTACTGCACAACTGAGGTAACATTGAATACAAATGGATTATGGCTCCTCTCACTTTCTCAGAACGTTACAAAGACAAAAATAAAATATAAATTCTGAAACTAGTGTGCATTTTTTAATTTTATTTTCACTATTGATTCCAGCATATATTTTAGATTGCAATTCCTGTTATCAAATCCTGTTGGTAGAATACATCACATCTAGTGTGAGCGCCAAATTAGAGAAGGCTGTTGTACATTTTCTCTTCCAACCATCTATATAGAAACATAGAGGATACTATAGCAAACTAACCAAAGATTACATCTTGTCGCTTGATAACATCCTTTTCTTGTTGGTTACAAAACCAAGGCTCTACAACCAGACTCCAAGATTCTGCCTCAAATTCCAATGTATCAGTGCTGAGGTCATTCCATAAAGAAGCATCAACATCATCTATAGCAAGATAAAAGCCATTCTTAAACAAAAAAATAGGCAAGTTAAATTCAGATACCAATTAAACAATTAAAATATATTCCAGGATTGGTTTGTGTACTGATTTTTAATACTCCCAGGAAGTACTGGTAGTAATGAATCTATGAATCTGGAGAAGTAGTTATGAATTTTTAATAATGTTGTGTATCTTTATCGTGTATCCATTTTTTTTAATGGTAGCATTTAATGGGATGCACTTTACTTTAAAAATGGAGATCCCAAAATGAATAAGAATGTTATATTCTGTTAAGGAAAACTTAAGCGTCACTGAGTTTGCAAAAGGTTAATCTTGTTAAGAGGGAAAGAATGTGATAACCCATATCCAGTTTCACTACTCTTTATCTGAAAATCTCTTTGGCATTGCTTGGAAACTTTTGCGGAGCACTTATGAAGGAACTAACACTTCATTCATTTGCTTCCTGCTCAAGAAACACAATAATACTGTAGTACTGGCAAATGTACATTCAGTTTTAAGTAGACACTTTAAAGGAATACAATGATGGCACCTCTTAAACATTTCCAACATTTTTAAGTGTCTGAAAAAGAGTTTTGATCAGCTGTGCAATGCTAATCTCTACATTTTGAGCCATGTTTCTCATCATAACATGAACACCAATGAATCCCTTTTATTTTTCTAATGTAGGGTAATTTAATATTGTTTGTTAATAATACTGTATTATTTTGTGTGAATGTTATCACACGAAGTTCCCAGTTTACCTTCAATTATAAAAGAGTCAACAGACGAAGCAGACCCTAAAGTTTGCAGCAGCTCTTCAGAGTGTGACCTAGATCTCCAACTGCTGGTATTAGTATCTGGCTCCAATGAGGACATACTCTTTCTATGGATAAAAAAAAAATCATAGAAATATAGTGTTTCACTTGAAAATATTTTTTTTTAACTGAGAGACATCAGAGACTGTTGTCTACCTTTCAGAAGTGGTACTTGGAACGCTTCTCGATAAGGAGTGTTGTTGCTGTAATGCTTCCTTTTTCATAAGGGATACTCCAATGGGAATTGTGGTAGAAGGCAGAGTTGCTAAGAATGCTGGCTGTGGAGTATCTCTGAATGATAGATCTGGAAAATCAAAAATACTGTGTTAGATTTTAGCAATGTATTCCATCCATGTGTTAGAGACAGACTTCTCTTGTATGCCGAAAACCCCCAAAATCAGGAGGAGTCTAGTAGCACCTAACAAATTATATTAAAAGCCATAAACTTTTGTGAACTAAAGCTTACTTCATGAGATGCATGAAATATCCCAGGATCAGATTCATCTCAGAAATATTGGAGAATAACTGCCAATCTATTTAAACAATATTGTCTTTGACAGTCAAATGATGACTGTACAGCTGCTTCCTATATTCCTCCAGTAAATAGTTAATAAAAATATTTTTACTCATCCATTGTATCCTTTGATTGGTATACATTCATAACATAACATAAACTGCCTTTGCAGCCACATTCTAAATCTAATATATTAATAACTGTCCCACTGAATTTAATATGATTTATATATAAGTAGACATATATCAAATTGAAATATAACTGAAGAGTCTTTTGATACAGAGCATGGATAATTATTTCTCAAAATGAAATATTATTTGCAAATTTTATTGTAACACTGCAATATTTTAGATTTATGAAAAGAATATTGTTTCTATCTCTCTGTGATTACTAAAACATATTTCATATCTCCAATTTCAGCATTCAATTTCATATTTTTTTAAATTGCTTTAATACTTCTATCAACTTACACAAATGAATATTATCTGAAGAGTTCATATAGTTGTTCAAAAAGATTGAACAGTATTTTAAAAGTCAAAGTTTGATTGTAATATGTAATCTGGTTCAATCAAAATTGGAGGAAAGTTCAATTTTCCAAGTCTTAATTTAGAGCTAAGATACATAATGAGCTGAGGGCCCTCGCTAGTCTCTGAATTGCATATTACAAACCACAGTTAAAAATGAAGGAAATCAGGGCCAGAACTAAATCTGATTTAAAATATGTTAAACTTGAATACCATTAAAAGTCTTAATATGTTTATTTATATTTAATAATTTCATCTTTCTGCCACATTAAAAATAACAAGAACCTCTGAGATAATTTAGAATGAATGAGCTGGAAGGGATCTTCTAGGTTTTCTAGTCCAGTCCTATTTCACTGGTTAATTGTTCTCACTGTTAGGAAGTTTCTCTTTAATTCCAGGTTGCTTCTCTCTTTGATTAGTTTCCAACCATTGTTTCTTGTCCTGCCCTCTGGTCCTTTGGAGAATAATTTGATCCCCCTCTTCTTTGTGGCAGCCCCTCAAATACGTTAGATTACAAGGGTCACACCAAATAGTTGGAAGGTTACATGTAGCCCAATAAATAGGGTTGGGTATTTCTGCTTTTAATGTCTGTTTAATTTAACTAATTTAACTACTGAATGTATGCTGTCAGAAGTTATGGTAAAATTATTGTATAAAGGAAAACCTTGGAGTTGATAGTGGAGCAAGTGAAAAATATTGGATTAGAGTGAATGTGTTCAGTTCATTCTGAGAAATGTACTACGTACTACTCATGGAAAGACCAAGAGATAGTAGACACTCATAAAGAAGATGGAAGGATAGAGGAAATCTTTGCCAATGTTCGTTTGCAGCTCTCCAAACTATCCCTTCCTCTAAAATAAAGGAATCCGATATTTAAAGACAGATTTGTTTATGAGTAATGGAAAGAGATAAATCAACAAAAGCTGTCCATTCTCCCAAAGACAGCCACTAAAAATAACAAAACATGAAACATAACAGAAGAAAAACAATTTACACTTCTTATCTTTCTTACTCTTTAACTTACTTGTCTGGACAGTTTGTATCTTGTTCTTAACATAACTTCTATCTTGCAATTTCTGGTAAAGAAGAATGTTTTGATTAATATGAATTTTATTAAATATATTAAATATAAAGTTTATTTAATTGGTTAAATAAATAAGAGATGATTTAACGTTACTACAACATATGAGATCATATTTTATTGAAAGATTTTATATTGACTTATGATGCTCCATTTTTTACATAACCCTAATAGTGAAGTTGCAAATTGCTAGAATTTTGCTAATGTCACCAGACACAATAATTAATATAAATCATTATGTATTTTAGAACCTTTGACAGGCATTTTTTTTTAAAAAAACTAATACTGTTAGGAAAAGCCAATAATATTGAACTGATCCTATTCATTGAATTTATGTCATTCTAACTGGTGTACACTAGGGGGCGATATTCCTCTTTGTTCTACCTGATAATATAAACAGCCTCTGGATTTTACAAAACAAGAAGATGATGCTATTCATACCTTTGTTCCATTACAATTTGAATTCTCAGTTTATTATGCTTTTGCAATGATTTTGAAGCGGCTACTTCACTAGTCTAACGTACAGTCACCTGAGAAGCCAATTCCAAATCCCCAAAGGCAGTCAAATCTTCCGCCCAAACACACACCCTTTCTCAAGAATTAATCGGAATATGAAGAGAGGCAGAGACAAAGAACAATCGGGCAAGTCTGATGGACAAGGCAAAATTGTGGACAAATTCCTGTGACTGTTTATTTACCATGACATATGAACCAAAATCCCATCTTCATTTCCTCCGAAGAAAATCAAAATTCGTGATAAAAAGAATGGCTTCCAAGTTTGTGATTAGCCAGCATTCCTCTTTTCCACTTCATGCAGAAAAACCATGGGTTTAATTTTTTTAGTTGGTCCCGCATGGCAAAAGGTGGTGACAACTAATTAGTATTGTACATACTAATCACATAACTAGCAAATCATAGTAAGCAAACATAAAAACGTACAATTCATTGTAATAAGGAAGCTTATACAAAAAGATTGAAACAATCAATCAGTGTAGAAACAAAGCAACAAACCTACTAAGCAAGAGAGTTTAGGAAAATATAAAGGTTAGTTACACTTACTATATCTATTTGTAATGATTTTATTACCACAGCTAATGCCTTGGGGTATTTTTTCTTTCTATAGGTCAACAATAGTTACTCACCTGAAATGCTTAGCTTAAATTATTACTCTAGTTTAAAACTATAGGTAGTCCTTGCTTAACATCCACCCATTCTGTGACTGTTCGAAGTTCAACAATTATTCGAAGCTATGATGGTGCTGAACAAGTGGGACTAACAAGCCCTTGTGGTTGCAGCAATTGTGGTATACCCATAATCATGTAGCAGCAATTCGGGTACTTGGCAATTAGCTCACCATTATGACCTTGCAACATTGCACAATCATAGGGTTGCCATTTGTGATCTTCACAGGTGGCTTCCGATAAGCAAAATCAATGAGGAAATCAGCAGGAAGTCACAAATCGTGATCACATAATCGTGGAATGCTGTGACGTCCATGATTTGCCTAATGACGGTAGCTGGGACTGCCAGAACTTCTGCCATAAGTTGGCATGGTGGCAATTGCTTAGTGGTGAAGTTTTAGTCCCAATTACCATTGTTAAGTGAGGACTACCTGTACACTCAATAAAATATAAACTTCTTGATACGTTACACTCTAAAACAACAAAATAGAAATAAAACAGTGTAACAGTGAGCAATGACATCCCCAAGTAGTCACTTTAAAACTTACTTTTGTACACACAGGAGCACAGTCCTTACAACTTCTATGCACAATTGCATTGCAATCTGCAGGGAAGCAAAAAAAAATTCTCTCAATTGCAATCTCAGTTTTAAAGCATTCAACATTCATCTAGAAGTAATCCTTGCCCTAATGTTTTCCAGCTGTGATGACTGGTTCCTTCAAAAGGGTTGGAAAAGTTATATAAATCGGCAAAGACCCAGCTAATTTTCACTGAAAGGATAAAGAAGTACAGTATGTCTTGGATCTTAGGCCAAAACCACACATCATACAGAGCAGGAGGTTGCCACCAAGAAAAGAACCCCATCTACGTTTATATTATACAGAAGTATGAAGGCTGTTGCTTAATGCATTGTAAGCCGCCCTGAGTCTCCGGTATAGGGCGGCATAAAAATAAAATAAAATAAATAAATAAATAAATTAAATAAATAAATAAATAAATATTATGAGAATCAATTATTCTCAAGCATTACCCTGAGAATCAAACTAGATGGAATTTACTGATTGATTGATTTCAATTTGTTATAGCTGCCTAGCTCAACAGTCTGGGCAGCTTACAAAATTTTTTTTAAAAAGCTGTTGAAAACATAAGCTCTGACAGCTCAGACTAAAACAACCATAACAGTACAAGCCTGATAAAGATCATGCAAATAAATTAATCCAAGCCAGGGACCAAGGCCAAGTCTTAAGGGCTTTCCAAAACCCTCCACAAGATGCCACCAGCCATATCTCAGGCAGGAATGGGACAACTTGCCACAGCTAACTTGCTGTGGCCAACTCACCATGGCCAACTCGTCGCAACCAATTTGTCACGGCCCACTCACTGCAGGACAATGTAACAATTCTATTTAATTATTTAAAATAAATAAAGATATTTTAATTTTTGCCATTCACATTTTATTCTGGTCCTCCTTTTGCATCATTTCTTTAATCATTCTGTTCTACCATTTCTTTGATATTAGTGTAACTCGTGTCCCGGAGCAAGTTGTCCTGTAGGCAATATGGTCATGGCAAGTTGTCCTGCAGTGAGTTGGCTGTGGCAAGTTGGTCGTGGCGAGTTGGCCATGGCGAGTTAGCCGTGGTGAGTTGGCTGTGGCAAGTTGGTCATGGCAAGTTGGCCATGGCGAATTGTGATAGACCCTATCTTGGGCAGGAGCCATGACAGAGAAGACATGCTTCCCTTAGTCCCACAGCATTTGATAAAGGGGAACTGGAATGTATCCACTCTGCCCGAACATACCAGGTAGGCAGAAACAATTGGAGAAAGGTGATCCCTCAGATATGCCATCAGTGATGGGTTGCCTCCGGTATGGACCAGTTCGCAAGAACCGGTCATAAAACTGGCAGGAGGCTCTGCCCACCAACCCAGACATCATCAGGAAGCTTCTGTGCACTCCTGTTGCAAACCGATAGTAAAGGTCAGTAGAACCCACTCCTGTATGCCATGACCTGGAAACAGGTCTGTCTGTTTACATTCACATCAGCCCCAACTATGTTCAGACTGAGTGATCCATGTTTGAGAAGACAGAGAAGCATGAATGAACTATACTAAATCTCCTCAAGCTATTTTTCTTTCAATCTCTGGGCTCATTTCATCTATTGGAACTAATCAGGAGGAATAAAAATAAATGCAGGCTTAGGCCAGAAGGAGGGTTGGGGATAGAACTGATTTTTTGAGAATGTTCACCAGTGTTCACCTTATAATTTCTAAACAGATCTCTCGGACTTCATTTTGGGGAATAGCTAAAAGAAAACATTTACAACAAAAATTTACAACATTTACAAAGTTTACTTTGGAGATATATAAAAATGAAATTGATTTAAGGGAGCATCTAACACAAAACTATGTAAACCCAGCAACTGTTCAAGGCAGAGGTAACATTAGATGTTTAATATGCTAATTTGTTAATATGGCTTTATTGTGTTGGTCACACCTACACACCTAATTAAGAGATCACTACAGCTTGTGGAGTAATAATCTTATGGGTTTGCGGGAGGAGTTCCAAATTCAGCTCCAACAGCTCAGAACTAGAAAAGTTCTTCCTAAAGGCACGACAAACTGCTGCTAGTCAATATAAAGTTAATAAAGTCGCCAATGGAAGAATCCTGAGATTTAGTACCTATGATACAAACAGTGTATCTTGAACTAAGCAAATTATTCTCAAATCAAGAAATAGAATTGAATCTATATTTAATCATGTTTCGAGTAATCCCACAACAATCTTACTTAAGTTAAGAAACTTACATTAGTTAAGGGACTTAAGTAAGTTGTGGTTCTGGATCTATGATCTGTTCTACACATGACTAAGTTTGGAACCAATCTACAGATACAAGCAACTTTCTACAACAGAGTTGGTGAAAGCAACTTCTATGAACCCAAAGTATAAGTTACTTACAAGAGCACTGTAATGATTCTTTCCCCAAAAGTGGTTTCTCACATGTGAAACACGGCATTACTCCAGCATACGATCCAGAAACAAAGTGATGTTTGTTAGCTTTCTCTTTTTCTTTGGCGTCTTTGTTTTTTGCCTTAATAACCAAAATGGAAATTACAAATAAATACAAATTTAGTTTGCAGAGTGATACAGCGTCAATATCTCCAGAAGCAGTCAACTACCCCACTCAAAAGAAGCAATGAATAATCTTTTCATTCCACTCCATTTTGTAAAACAACATTCCATAGAAATCATATTCTTACATGTTTATATAAACCATAGTAGAATAACCTCATTCAAATAACATTTGGTCTAAAGCGGCAGATTAGAAACAAGGAGATTCTGAATTGTAGTCCCTGCCTTAGGCATGAAAGCCAGTCATACTCTCTCAGTCCAACTCACAAGGTTGTGGTGGGGAAAAGAGGAAGACAAAGAAGAAGTATGGTTGCCATCATGGGTTATTTTTAAAAATAATAAAGGCAGGATTAAAAAAAATCTAAACAAAATAAAATAAATAATAATCTTTACTTTTGGAAATGCTGGATATTGTAACAAAAGGGAAACAAAAGTGAATAATCACTGAAAATGAGCTCAGCATTTTCTGAAGGCTATATCATTCGGAGATGTAGGGATCATCTTAAGATAATTCTGAATACCTTCATAACCACATAATTACACAGGACTATGTATGACACTTTTCCCAAAGTAAGTGTTTGTAAAAATCACAATGGAACAAAAACAACAGCAGATTGGAAAAATATTGACATGAACCAATTTTTTTAAATGTTCCTGAACTGTTCCAAAATCAGAAGGAAAATATTTAGCACAAGTCCCGCCCTCCCAAAAAAATCCCCTCTGAATTTTATCAAATTCTGTCCCTTTTCTCCTTTAATTTATTTAGCCTACCATTTTCAGACAATTGAATGATAAATCCCAAATTAACATAGAGAATATCATCATTTCACTGTAGGTCAATTGTTCTCTTGTGCTTTTTTAAAAAAAAAATCTGTTGCAACTGGAAAATGCTTTCTATTCGTATACCCAAAGAAATATTTCTCATTGTCAAGTTATAAAATATTCATAAGAATTGAATTTTAGTGTCCATCTTTTAATTGCAAGCACAATTTAGCACTCATAATATTTAAGATTTTGTTTTGTTTTGTTTTGGTTGGGTGTTTTGGGGTTTTTTTCCCATAGTGCATTGATCACAAATTACCTTGGACTTATTTCGTGTACTGGCCATTCTATTCATTAGAAAACTGAATGTTCGGCTAACTTTATATTTTTCAGATTCTGATTTTGTTGGTATTATGTACTTATCCCATTCTTCTTCTTGAATCCTAAAAATATACCAGGAAATATCTTAACATCTTACAAAGTAAAAATGCATAATTAAATAAAATATGTGACATTATAGAAGTCATAAAATACAAAAAATAAATATCCACATTCTTATACCTTATTTAAAAATGGAACAATTTCAATATACATGCATTTCTGCATTTTATCCTGCTATCATCGCAAGTTAATTTCAAGTAGCATATTTGATAGATGCTGAAATTCTTACATTTTTCAAGTAAACAGCATCTATTTGGGAACACTTAAAACATACCTTTTTTCTGACTGTTCATGCAGGCTGAATGCATGTGATTCTATAAAAGAAACAATGTTTAAAATAATTATATTTTAGCAGTCAGTAATTGTTGACAGCATAAGATTTCCATTTAAAAATTCATTTGTATTCATTCCATTTAAAAATTACTATTGTATACTAACATCCCTGAAGTAGCAATTATTATTGTTATTGTTATTGTTATTGTTATTAATAATAATAATAAGCTGAAAGATTATGGCATAAACTCATTGTTTATGTGTTCCCAATGGTTGTTGACACATCAGGTGCCATACCAAAAAACTTGGACAGACTTAGAAAATATACGTATTGACAGAATTTCCCTCTTTCAATTACAAAAGGCCACAGAGTTTGAATGCACACATATATATACTAGACCAGAGGTCTTCAAACATGGCAGCTTTAAGACTAGTGGAC
>JANHZT010009460.1:277923-288785 GCA_032468215.1 Stegonotus admiraltiensis | reverse complement strand
TAATACCAATGTAATGAATATTGTTGTAAACACTTTATTTCCTAAAAATATTTGTGCCCAGACAACACAGTTTAACGAAAAATGGAATTCTTATGTTATAAAATAAAAAAAAATATTTTAAAAATGCAATCACATGACCATGGGTGGGTATGTCAGGTAGTGGTGTGTAGTCATAACTTCAAGAAGTCATAATTTTTGAACGTTTTAACTTTGAACAGTCATTATGCAACTGGTCATAAGTCAAGGATTACTGATAGATCTTTCAATAGTTCATCCAATTTATCCTATATGAAATTTATTTGGCATCAAATGTGATGTCATATCCTTCATACAACTCAAAAGCTTGCACTGCCTTGATTTTTCACCATAAGTTACCCAGCTTCTTGGGTTATGATATCTCTGTATTATCCAGGGAAGCAGAACACACTGAATTATGGAAGCAAAGCCTTTCTGAAGTTGGTTGGACACTGAATTATCCACCCTTCTCTGTTAATACCGGATGAAAATAGTCTCTGTGGTTTGTGCTATTAATCATCCCGATTCTAAAAGTGTGGAAACACAGGAAATTAGCACGTCACTCAAAGACAATTCAGCAGCGGGTGACATCACTAATCTTATAGTTAGCAATCAGAATTAAAAGGAATGTCAGACTAAAAGCAAGGAGAATCAAACATTTGACATCTTTGAAAGTCACTGGGCAAATGGAAATTTATCGTTAAAATGATTAGTTTTGCTTCTGAAGCAAAACACTACTAAATAAATTAACACTAATAAATAAAAAGCAGAAAGCAAGTAAAGAAATTATCATGTACGATATAGGACTATTTCTGCCCTTTTCTTTGTTGGAATTCCTAATGACTAACCATTTGAATGCAGAAAAAAGCTGAAATTGCTAGTAGTTCCTTGGAATTTTTTCCCTCATATAATGTAAAATTGATTCTGATTTCACTCTTCATTCTATATTAGATATACTCTATATTCCTATACTATACATCTAAGATGGCTGGTAATGGAAAAGTCAAGCATTTTAACTTATCCACCAAATGCTAAAGTATACAGTTTTTTGTAAGCTTGTATAATAAGTCCAGAATTCAGTTTCATATGTTCACCAGCCATTATTCATTATTTATGTTCATTATTTACAAAGAATTTTATTTTTTTGAGTCATTTTATAATTCTACTCAGCCAATGTTAGAGTTAAACTGGAGTCTTTGATTATAGCTCCTTCGTTAGCCATGAGATTCTTATATTTAGAGATTCCACTGATGGGTTTTCCCTAGAAAGGTAGCGTACAATATTTAAAATATAATGATAGATTTGATTATGGTTGCTTCAGTTAACAATAAATGGTTCTAGATAATTTCCCTTGGTCCCTTGTGATTAAAATTAATTTGTAGGAAATAAAAGGTTTTTCAAATACAGTTTTTAAAGATCTGGGTAGGTTCTACAGACAGTCCCCAAGGTTAAGAACAAGTTCCGTTCCCTAGGTCCATTTTTAATCCAAAATTTGTTATTTAAGTTGAAACAGGTTATTGTAGTTGTACTTTTGCACATCAGGGATGCACAGTACAGCAGCAAAGTTGTTTACAATTTTAAGTTTCTTAAAACTGAGTTAGAGGGGAGAGGCTTCCAGCAAGGAGAGCCCCAATTCAACCAGTGGAATTCAATCTTTTTCCATTCTAAAGGCAAAGTAATCTGACTTAAAATGGTGGATAGCATTCTCCTTCCTTGAGCTGATGAATCTCTTAAACCACACAATGCTTCCATGAACCATTGAAAACAGACTATATACTCTATTAAAAACGCATGCACTATTTCATGACACTCATGAAAGCATTATGCAGCTTCAGAGGTTTGACTCAAAGAAGGAATTGTCTTTAAGATCAACATTCTTAACCTTGTACTTCCTGTACAGACTTTCTGGGAAAAATATTATCATAATACCAGACTAATGTTCAACTCATCAATTTTATATGCCTAAATAATTCTGTCCTTAAGATTATTTTATTCCATTTTTATGAAGACAACTCACCTATCATTTCACTCATATATATAATCCATAATTTAGCAATCTGAATACAAGTTTGTAGAGATTTTTCAAAACAAGATTCATATCTTTTCTGTTACACTGGAAGTGGTGTGTCATTATTATTTCAATTCAAAACCACTGTTTTAACAAACCACTACTGTCAGCAGTAGTTCACGAGTCCACTCTGATTTTTCTGCAACTCACTCAAAACCTGGCAGAGTGTTCTTCTGTACAACTTGTATTTCCTTCTGACTAATTTAGAACTGGAAAAAATAATATTAACACTTCCTATCTTGCTCCAGTGAAGGTCCTTTCTGAATTATATATATTAGGCAATCTTCTGCAGGAAAAGAAACCCTCCTTGGACACAGAGTAAAGAAATTTAGCAAAGAAACTCTAAGCTTTGGACAGTAAAGATACAGAAGATAATGTGGTAAACTGGACACAACATGGATAGTAATGAATTTTTATGTATGGAGCATTAATTAAGATGGGACAAGCATTTACTTTTGCCAGTATTAGTGAGTTACACCTATTAACCATTTGTGCATCTGTTTGTTAAAAGTAAATCTTCTTGCTTTTACTATCTTGATACCAGTTGCTACTACTACATCCAAAACATAAATCAGAATGGCCTTCTTTTCAGAAATCCTTCCTTTTATAAATTCTATTCTGAAAATACATTTAACCACCATTAAGATATTGAAATAACTGAGGTTGAGACCATCTTACAAGGTACCTCTTGGGTATGAAGTTTTGAGCTTTATTTACAGCTAAACAAGTTAGTTTTTAGGTGCTGAAACTAAGAACATTTTAGATATACTAAGTATGTAAAACTCTGTGCTTCAATTCCCATAGAAATTCCCACCCTGGTAACCTTGGACTCTTTGCAAAGTTTAGTACATTGACTACGTTGTTCAAGTAATGAAGATTGGATTTTTCACAAAGAGGTCCTACAGAAATATAATCCACACTATTGTTTTATTATATATACTTCTCTAAAGGCTAGGCAAAAAACATGCTAAGTGATTAGAATAATAAGTAATTGAGTCTCTTAATTTCAGGTCCAATAAGTGATGGACTTTGTCCTGAAGATGAACTTTCCTCTATCTTAAGCAGAAATATACATTTTAACACTTGCAACTAGCTATATTTCCACTGTATATATGCCAACATATATTCAAGGACAAATTTAGAAGATTTGAAACCATTGTCCTAGCTTGAGAGTCTTTACATACTAACAGCAAGATGGGAAACTGACGTTTGATATGTATATTATATTAGAGCTTAAGAACTAGATGCAGAAAGTGGTTGAGTTATTACCTCAGACTCTTCATCTTAGGAATCCCAAAGCCTATTTCACTGATCTGTTAGCAAAATTGTGGCAATATGAAATGAACCATCAGATATGTCATTTTTAATTTAAAAAATGACTCCCTAACAATATTTGCAATATATTCTTTAAAGATCTGATTATATGCAAGGATATCTTGTTAGGGTACTTACTAACCATTAACATTAATATTTTTCTCAGTTTACAGGAGTAGCCTATCCTCATACTAGCTAGACCTAACTGAATTGACAAGGTAGACAAGCAATTGTTTACTGTGCATTAAAGCAGCAAATATATACTGGAGAACTCTAGCTAGCACAAACTGTCATTAATTTCAAACCACTATGTATAAACATGCCACCTTCTTTTATTCTAAAGAAAAATGACCCTTTTCTGCCTGAAATCAAGAACATTCACCTTTGTAAATATTTATCCATGCATATGATTATATATGCCTCTCCATCCCAAGGCACAATTTTCCTTTAATTGCCTAAACAGACCTGCTCAGTTAGTAAAATTATGTAAGAGTCATATATAGGTAAGTAGTACAATATACAAGTAGCATGTATATAGGTGATGTGCATACAACAGGGATAATAAAATGATCTAGTAGCATACATGCTACACATTAAAAAAGAATAAAAAAGCTCTTAAAAAGGAAATGTTTGATTTCAAGTTGATAACACTAAAATATTCAATTAAAGTATTCAATTAAATTTGCTGGCCCTCAGTTCAATAAAATTATTACTGTGCAGTTCCTTGGACATCTTTTCTACCACTTAAGTTCTATACTGTTGAATTTTGACATGCTAGAGAGAATCTGAGACTGTTTCCAACTGCTTGAACATTCAACCTACCACTGTAATTGGTTCTCTTTCCCATTTGGATCAACTCCTTAGTAACATTAAGTCTGTTAATATAAGAGAATCTATATAAAAATACATTCCACCTTTGCAAGTGACCCCTAAAAGCAATACTTCATCTTCCAAAAAGAGCTGATAACAGCAAGCAAATGTTGCTACTGCTCCAATATTTACATTGCTTTCAAGAAGTTCAAAATAATACTGGTTATACCACAGTCCTAAAATGATTAGCCCCTACCTATTTTTAAGTAGATTCCTTCCTTATATCCTGATCAAGAGAGAACCACTATCCAGACTCATGTTGCAAACCTAAACAGAAAGGCTACTTCATGTTCATGGAACTCCTTGTACACAGAGCTCATCTTATTTAAAAACCGATTCAATATTAGGTTGTCTCTGCTGACAAGAGCTAAAAAGTAAAACAGATTAACATACAAAGAAGAAAGAAAATACAAGGGTTATTAAATCCTAGCAGGAATTACAAATTGCAAATATGCCCAATACTTTAGTTAGAGAGCTCCTTACCAACAAAAACTACCATTATCTTTTCACACAGATTAAGACAAAGCACTTCACTTTCAAATAGCTGAAGTCAAGAAGTTGTCTGATTATACTATACAGGCCAACCAGGAGAAGGAACCCTAGTCTCCTAATATCAGTAAGGAATGATACAGACCCCAAGGCCAGTCTGCATTCTAAATTCCTGATTTATACTCAGAGAAAACTTAAAAGCAAATTATGAAGATAACTTTCCCTTACTACATATAGCACTTAAAGCATAACCGTAAAACCCATTAAAGCTTTTGATTTCTTTCTTGTGATCAGTATTAGCATACAATTAGCAAATTGCCCAGTTTACCTTTGTCACAAAAAAAAGTAGGATGTGTTTCCAAGATGGAGCTTCTAGTTTTTAGATTCCAAGGTGTATGTCATATAAAGTGACAAGTTAAAAGCACTATTTTCCACAATGGGAAAGAGATTTGTTATCAGTAAAAAATACTATTATGCAAAACTAGTGATGGGGCATTTTTAGAACATTTTTAGAACATTTTTAGAACATTTTTAGAACTAAGCAAATGCACACCTATAGATAGTAGGAAGACTGTTGCAATCTTTTTGCAAAGAAAGAACTAAATATACAGACAAAAATGGAAGGATGAAATTTGAAATCAAATATGTAATCTAAGAATCTAAATATAACTTTAAAATTATAATTTTAATGGAGGAAAAAGACAAGTGCAGAGTCAAACTGAAAATGGAAGACACAGTACTGGCCAAAAATATGGGTCCATGAGTCCACTCACCATCAATCTTAAGTAACAGTAATGCACCTCTACACTAACTTATCATTTTAGTCAGGTCTTGTAAACACACATTTATTCTCGTATACATTCACTGATCTCAGTTATACCGATAATACTCTCATCTGATCAAGAGCTTGGAAAAATCACTTCCCCACTTAACAAAAAAAGTTGCAACAATGGCTAAGAACAATAATGATAAAACTAGAGAAATTTTGTGAAGATTAAACAACATAAAGTTTACTGCTAAACTCAAAGAGTGTATCATTCATATCTTTTACACCTGTGTGGATTCAGGATAAATCAATCTAGGAAATCACAATTTCTTAAATAAGCCATAATAAAGTGTATCGAAATTCATTCACTTATTCTTCATAACTGCACACATCTTAGTTTTAAGCTTGGTATCAATGCATTTCCATCAGCTATCAAAGCCTTATAGTATCTTTTGGATGTAGGATACATTAAGCACTGCATCTTGGCTTAAGTCTACTTCTCATACTGATTTAATAAGGCACATCTGCGCTCCTTGCCTCTTCCTTCTAGTTTTCTGGGCAGCTTTCCCACATCAAATGCATTTTTAATGGAGTACAACTTTAAGGAAAAAGAACCTTAAAACATCTATGAAGCCTCAATATGCCTTTCAGAGCTTAATTACAAGGATTAGTAAAAAGCATCACACATGCCTATCTATTACCATAAATTTAAGCCGAATCACAGACACTCTGTGATTGCTGACCATGCAATCGGTAAATCTTCTGTGAAAGGGCAAAACCATTTGCCCGTCCTAGGTGACTTACATTTAAGAAAGAAACCATAATTGATCAAGAAACCCATGGAAGGGGAGGGGGGAATTCAGTGCTATGAGAAAACATAAATCTTTCAACAGAAAGAAAAGACGGAAAGACAAACGGGCAAAGAAAGCGTTTAACGAGTCAGGCAACCAAGCTCGGATCGTACAACAGCTAGCAAAATGCTAAACAACTGTTAAGTTCACCGGCTATCGCGGTAGTACAAAGTTCTGCTTTCCCAACGCCAAGAAGGCAGGCTAGGAAGCTTTGATGGGTCCCTCCTACGCCAACCAGATTTTACTAATGAGTAAGCATGCAATCTATTCCCCACTAGCAATTCCTAACCTCTTTAAAACCAAGGCAAGCTTAACGATATCGAGCCGACTACGGTACGAGAGCGATCCCCTTCCGCAGAGTTCCTCTCTCAACTACGGATCGATTAATAACCCCTGAACTTCTCACTAGGGCCCGTTTTATTATTCCGATCTCCACCCCACCCCCCGCCGCTGCCAGCATTTCCACCGAAGCAGCAAGCCGTCGTAACTCGGCCCGGTCGGTTCCCTACGTCAGAAAGGCCACACAAACACAGAAACATCGCCCGGTAGAGACAAGAGTCGCCATTCCGACGCGTACGTTCCCTTACGACGCTCGCGGCCCAGCAACCCCGCTTCAAACTCGCCCTCCTAGCCCAATTCTAACGTTAACCAACGTCCTTCACCCCTCAGGGCTCGGCACCGTCCAGCTGCCCCTGGTTGTCAAGAGGCCTTTCGCTTCGCCCCACTTCGGGTTTTTCCAGGCCACCACCCTCCGTGTGGCACGTATCCATCCCTCCCCAGTTAGTAGCCGGTTGGAAAAGGGGCAGGCCCACCTCCACAAGACCCGCCAGGCCAGGGCCTCCAATTAACCTCCGTCCCCCCCGCGTCTCTTCCCCCCAGCCACAAGCCCGCCCCGTCAGAAGGACTCGCTAGCCAAGCCCACTCCCCTCCTCTTGCTCCCCCCGCTGCCGGGACGAAGGGCCCAAGTCCATCCTGTAGCCCCCGCGTAGTCAAGCCACTGCGGTCTGAGGGAGCCACTTCTCAGGGAGCCAAAACGATCCGCCGAGAAGCCGCCGGACAGCCCGGCGCGGCCTAAGAGCCCCCACACAAGTACCTGAGACGGCACTGGCTCCCCCTACTTCGCGACCCTCGACTGTTTCGCACACAAACAAACTACCTCAACCAAACCCAACTCTGTGCCGGAAGGCGGAGTTAGGCTGCGTTCTAAACCAATGGCCGCTAGGCACCTGGGGCGCTAGAACGTGCTCTCAACCAATCGCCTGACGGGAAACCGCACCCTTGCCTCATCTAGCTAATTGGAACTCCGCGAAGGGAAGGACGGGCAAGCAGCTCTAAGCGCCAATGCAGCGAAGGAGGCGGAATGGCGAGTTAAAAAGCTTCCCAGCCAATAGAAAAGACACTTGGGGTTTTAATCGACGAGTAAAGCAGCCAGTAGAAAGGTCGCCGATTCGAGAGGTTTCATAAACAACAAATAAGGTGACCTAAGAGGGGCGGAGCCGTCCGGCGGGGCCAACCAATCACAGCTCGCTCTGTAGCTGATATTGCCCAATCGCAGATCACATGTCCTTCATACCTCCTAGCGAGAGGCCGAATTGACGGGAAGGTAGGTAGACGTGCACCGAACTTCTTTGCCCAATCGGAGAGCTCACTATCTCCGGGGGCCAATTAGAAGCCACGAGGAATTTGAATGGCACAAGGAGGAGGGAAAAAAAGTTACTTCCGGGAGTCCTATGAACCTTGACACACACATCCTCCATTGGGGCCGGGCGAGGTGGAATTCTAGGAACGGGAAATCATGTGGGGGGCGTGGCCAGAGCCGAGTCTGCCCGAGCCCCGGAAGTGTCGTTGCTGAGGTCACAGGTTTGCTGCTCTCAGCGGGACGCGCTGCTTCGGAGTAACGCCCACAAGCGCCGTACAGCCGGGAGGTGCTGCTGCGCGGCAGGAAAGACGGGTGGAGGGTGGGGAATGAATCCCGCTTTCCCTCCTGTGAGCTGCTCCTTGGGGTTCGAGGATCAGACTGCCGAGGCGCCTTCCCGGCGTCCCGCGGCCCTTTAACAGATTAACAAGAGTTGGAAGGGACCAAGTTTGCCTACCACTGTTATAGGTCATGTAGTCCGACCCCACCCCGCTCAAGCAGGAGACCAGGCGGCGGGTCGGTCAATCCTCCGAATAGCATTAAAAAGAAAGGGTAGCCACAACGGTAGATCCCTGGGAGCCACTGGGCGGGAGGAAAGTATTAGGGAGACCGCGTTCCCTCTTTCATCGTCTGAGGTCGTCCTTTTCCCGCTGTCGAAACGGAAGGAAGCGAGTAGGACGCGGAGCAAAATCCGCTTCTAAGTCTTTTCTGTCGGGGGAGCGAAATGATAAATCAAGGGCCTCCCCCCCCCCTCCCGGTGACTGAGACGGAGCCTTTTGTGGCTTACTACGGGTTTTCGGTAACGGTCAGCAGCACCGATTCTGCTACGTCAAAATGAAAAGCTGGGGAATACCCGAATAAGTTAGGAGAACCTTTTTTTAAAAACGATTCTATGGGACATTACAGTTAAAAAGATAGGTACTAATACAAACTTTAAAAAAATAGTGCATAAAAGAAGGAAAAAAACAGTAAAAGAACAAAGAAATATTCCCCCTTCATCACAAATACCGGCATAAACGATTTTAGTAACAGCATCAACAACCTTATCTTGACATACAGCAAATGCGTATATAACAAACATTCTCTTTTTTTTCTATGACTCATATCTATAGACAAATCTTTAAAGTCTCCTTGTTCAGTCCTGGTCAGCAAAAGTCCATTAAGAGTTATCAAGAATAATGTTATCTATTTTAATCTTGATGAAATAAGCCAACTTTATATTGCTTCCTTTTACTTTTAACAATCTTAATCTTTAATTCCTTCAAATCTGCCAGATTTTCATTTTTTTCTGTGTCCCTTCCCAAAATCTGAGGACCCAGATTGTGGGGGCAATAAGCTGACTTTGTATAAATATACAGATGTATGAAGGCTATTGCTTAACACATTGTAAGCCGCCCTGAGTCTCCGGAGAAGGGCGGCATATAAATCAGAGAAAAAAAAAATCTTTCAAACAAGGTTTAACAAGAATCCTTCATGAGCATTTCCAAGTTCTAAGGATGCAAAGGAGCTCCAACCCATAATATCCCTGTATCATGCCCCACGGTGGCTTGTTTTCTCCAGTCGAAAACCAAAATCTTCCACTTTTAGTCTGCAGAACATTCATCCAACTGCCTACTGAATCATTCAAATGCTCTTTGACAAGATTGGGCACTCTGCTTTCTGGAGAGCAGGTTTCCTGCTAAATATCTCTATGCGCACTCTTCAATGTTCCTTATTATGGACTTCTGACTACTGATGCCACAGAAGAGTGTGTTGCAGACCCCTGTGATTACCCTAAGATTCTTGATATTGTTCTTAAGTATTTTTTGTTGGACCACCATTCCTGGGAAGAACGGTGCTATTGCACGTTCTTCATTTGTGTGCTACCTGTAGATTTTTTTCTTGCCCAATAAGCTTTCATAACCCCCTTTTTGTGGTCCATAGGTATCTTTTGAGATCTGATTCACGTCCACAAATCTGTTGTGAAGCTTTGTGCTAGTGGTAATGGTTTAGAAGGAAAGACCCTTCAAACTCAAAGATGATCATGTGATTGGAATATTTGACACAATTTAGATTTTCACAAGTCTTCTGGACAGAATTCAGGACTTGAGATTTGCAAAGAATATCCTGATCCCTGTGTATCTACTGAATCATATTCTTGGATGTAAGCAAGAGCATCAGATAAGCTTTGATTGAAAGTACAATATTTGCCATTTGTAGCAAAAGACAAATATAGGCAATCTTCAATTTATTACTATAATTAAGCCTGGAATCATGGTTAAGGTGTCATTAAGCAGGTCCCCATGTAGCTGCATCGATTTAATGACCTTTTTTTGCAGTAATTGTTAAACAAATGCAGAAGTCATTAGGTAAATCCATTTTATCCAGTGGGTGGTGGTGGTTTTGCCAGAATCCAAAAGTAAATGCTGGAAACTGGCAAAAACGTTAAAAAACATTGGAGCCATGTGACTGCAGGACACTACAGCCAGCAATAAATGTAAACCGGTTGCCAAGTGCCCAAAATGTGATTGCATGACCATACACACAAGCTATGTATGTGCAAGCAGTTGTCAAAACTGCAAAATTGAGTCGTAAATACCTTTTGGAGGAGTCCGTCACTAAGTCATTGGCCCCCATGGAGAGGGTTCACAACTTGGGTGTACTCCTGGATGCGAGGCTGTTTTTAGAAGATCATATGACGGCCGTGGTCCACCTGATACGCCAATTGCATTCCTTTCTGGATCAGGATTCCCTGTGCAGTCACGCCATCACTTCCCGCCTGGACTACTGTAATGTGCTCTACATGGGGCTCCCCTTGAGGAGCACCCGGAGGCTCCAACTGGTCCAGAATGCGGCCGCGCGGGTAATTGAGGG
>JANHZT010009460.1:239856-259095 GCA_032468215.1 Stegonotus admiraltiensis | reverse complement strand
GCATGTGATGGCCCGGTGGGCCCAGTAGGCCCGTTTTTTGCTGTCCCCAGGCTCCAGAACCTCTCTAGGAGCCTGGGGAGGGCGAAAACGGGCCTTCCCCACCCCACCCCAAGGCCCTCCAAAGGCAGGAAACAGCCTGTTTCCCTACTTCTGGTGGACCCAGAAGACCCAAAAATCAGATGGCTAGCGTGCACATGCACTCCAGACCTGAGCTTGCGTGCCCACCAATATGACTCTGCGTGCCACCTGTGGCATGCATGCCATAGGTTCACCATCACAGAACTAGTGACTTTTGCAGCAACTCTCTCTCTCTCTCTCTCTCTCTCTCTCACTCACTCATTCATTCACTCACTCACTCACTCACACACACACACACCTCACTCACTCAATCACTTAGGGATCATTTCACTTAATGACCAAGTGGTCAAAAACAATTGCAGACATTAAATGGCGACCATCTGTATTTGCACAATTTAGCTTTAAGATATGAATTTCATTACAAAATCAGTATGATTAGGATTGTTTCTTTTCTGAGCAGCTTGTAGATGATAGATAAATGATAGATAGATAGATAGATAGATAGATAGATAGATAGATAGATAGATATCAGCAGATAGCTTTTAGAGGCTAATACAAAAAATGTTCTGGTAAAGTACTGTTTATTTGTACAGCACTTGAAAACACAAGATCCCTGCTAGAAAACATATTTGATAAGCTACCTAATCTATGGGGACTCTTAAGTGTCTTACTGCATTATTTTACATTCCTATTTTATTTCTTATTTTCCTGCTGTCTCAACTGAAAAAGGGACTTATTACCAAGCTTTAACTACTTCTCCAGGCTTCTCAAATAAAAAGATGGTCAATGGACATGCTGGTTGGGAATTGCGGGAGCAGTTGGTGCCATATCTGGGAAGCATCCACTTCTGATCTAAATTACACCAGGAGGAAGGACAGCTTCCTCTCTCAACCTAGGAAGTATTATGCCTACTATTTTCAACCCTGGCATTTCTCCCGTATTCTTTTTCTCCCTGTAGGGCAATACTGGCAAGTGGTAGATGGTCCCACCTCCTCATTGACCATTGAAACAGCTGATATTGCTTTAGGCTCCTATACCATGAACGTGGCAGTCTATCATTACCGGGGACGTGAGAAATTCATCCCTATTGGTGGTACCTCATCTCAGTTCAGCATCACGGGTAAATATTAATGGACTCGGCTGGGGACAGTGCTTGATAAATCGAAGGATTATGTCACATTGTCTCCTGCCTTCTGCACTTAGCCATCAAAAAGGTATCCAAGGATTCCATAATAAAAGCTAGAAAGGCTAGGTTGCTTTGTACAGTAATCCCAGCTATCTTTTGATTCATGAAAAGAAACTGCTGGACTGATAACAAGACAGTTAATTGTGGAGTAACCAAATTGGATTCCTGAGAGGAATGGAGCAAATTTGTTTTAGAAAAGCTGCTGCGCTGATGATGTTACCTTGTTTGATAGTGAAACATCTGCAAGAAAACAACCAAGCTCGGAGAGCACCAAGAACAACCACAAATTGCTCATTCTCTCCAAATTAAGTTTCCATGCCCACTGTTGATTTTCTGCTTCCTTTCCCAGACCAGATCCCATTCCAAGTGAACATTGCACAACTTCTTGACACCGATGGGACAGATAGTCGTTTTGTGCGAAACCGAGCCATCTCCTTTGCTGTGCAGCTCCATGACCCTAGTCAATACCTCCATGATGCCGACATCTCCTACTCCTGGGATTTTGGTGACCAGAGTGGGACCCTGATTTCTCGATCAACCATGGTCACTCACACCTACCTTTCTGCTGGTACTTTCAGCCCTCGCGTGGTGGTTCAGGCTGCCATTCCTGCGGCTTCATGTGGAGGCAGTACTTCAGAAGACCCATTCATCATGCCCACAACCCTCATGCCCACCACCGCTCCAAGTGGAACTACGGTTCAAGCTTCCAGTGTGTTTTCCACTATAAACAGTATCACTGGGGCAAGCACCGAAGAGGCTGTGACTTCTGGTAAGTATTCATCTGTTTAGCTGATTTTAGCCAAAATCCATCTATTGTCAGATATTTCAAACTCAGGTTCTCTACCAAGACTAAATGTACTTTTCAAATAAATTTGGATATAGCTAATGAGTTGGCATAATTCATTTTATGTCTAGAATGAATGTTCAGATCGAGGGTAGAAATGTTAAGAGCTTTTGAAGTGGAACAACAACATTGTACTACAGCAGTAGAAAATTGAACAATGTTTTTCAACCTCTTCTAGAAAAAAATGGGATATGAAGGGGTCCCCTGTCAATTAGCTAAAAGACAATTGTCCATCTTTTCTAATCTTCAAAACCATTAAAGACCCTTTTTTATATGATGTAATCTCACTGTCACTTCACACCGGGAGATGAGTCCAAACAAGAATGTAGAAGTTGAGGGGATGCTTGTTTGTTGTTCGTTTCTTTGTTTTGCTGCCCATCTCACTAACAAGTGCCTCTGGGCAGCTTATAATGTCCTAAATAGAAGAATAAAACAATTAGAAGGTTAAAATGTTTTTTTTTAAAGTTGGGCATTAACAGTTAAAACTTTAACAACAAACAGGATAAAAAGGACCAATAGATAAATGGGGTAGAGGTAGGATTCCTTAGAATCCTTTCCAAGGGCAGCTGAGATTTGGGGAAGCTTCTTAAAGTAAATAAGAAAACCTTGAAACACCAAATGTTCCTGAGGTGAAAAAGAGTTCAGTTTTTATTCTGCCCCTAAATTTTTTCCAAATTTGGATAATTTCTCACGTTGCTCACACTAGAACACTATTCAAGCATTTTCATAACAAGAATGTCAAGACCTGAAGCATTTATATCAGGGGTGTCCAACCTTGGCAACTTTAAAACCTGTGGACTTCAACTCCCAGAATTCCCTAGACAGCCATGTTTAGTTGAAGTCCACAAGTCTTAAAGTTGCCAAGGTTGAACACCCTGATCTATATTCTGGCTTTAAAATATTGAATCCACAAAAGTGCTTCTGAATTTTTTTGGAGTATATATATTTTCCCAGGCAAAAACTACCCTTGATATTCCATATTCTGGGTGGCACTCATATTCCTTGTTAGCCTTTGCTGACCTATCTGTATTGGATTCCCATGAGCCTGCATAAATCACGGCCTGATAGATCTTGAGAACATCCACTTGGGAAAGCTTATTCCAGGTTCATGAAGCAATCCTATTGCCAAGATTATTCCATCAACAACCAGCCTATACTAAATTGAACGGGGAGATTTATATAAAATAATAAAATGCAGGGTTCACACCAGCCCTTAATGGAACATGTTATGAATTATAGCAGAATAATTGGGTCTTCCAGTATGGTCTTTTAGTAGGTTGCAACTGTCCTATAGAAATTACGTTTAGTACCTTTCCTGCATAACCTCTCATTCTGTTTCTTCTAACCCATCTATCTTTTGCGTCTTTAGTCCCAGCTTCTGTGACTTCAGTCCTTTCCACTGTACCACCAGCAGTAACTGAAGAGGCAACATCTGTAGCCACAGTTCCTGCTGCAAACATCAGTGCTGGGCCTGAAGAAACAGATTTAGCGGCTGCTTCTGTGGAACCTGCAGTTGTTGCATCATCTGATGCAACTGAAGACAGTGCAGGCACTGAGGGTGTGACTATTGCCATGTCTGCATCTCTTCCAAATACCATGGCATCTACAGCAGCATCTGAATCTCTACCAAGCTCTGTGGCTCCAGGTTCTTCAGCTACAATAGCACCTGAGAATGATCAAGGCACACCAGAACCCACTGTTTTGTCTCCCGTTGCATCTATAACTATCCTTTCAGGTATCCTTCGACAACACTTTTTATCACAGCTAGTGTCTCTGGCAGCAGGTAGGCCTGGCAAGAGATTCCTTGTGCCTCTGAGAATAGCCTGCTGTTTTTGGCTGTGCTATCTACCTTTATCTGCCTCTGAGAATAGCCTGCTGTTTTTGGCTGTGCTATCTACCTTTATCTGCGTGTGAAAGGTAGAGTTACAGAACAGAGAAAGAATCCCAGTTGGGGCTCATCATAGGAAGTTTTAGAAGCCAAGAATGGAAAACTATTTGTAGAGAAAAGTATGATGGGTGAATGATCTAAATCAATTTGGGGAACAGTAGACCATCAGAAGCTTCTACAAAGTTTCCTCTCATTGATTAATTATTGTTTATGATTGATTAAAACTGTAAAATTACTGTAAAATTACTGTGTAAATTACTGTAAAAACGGTAATTCTAGAGCAGAGATGAGGCCCTCCACATACTGCTCAGAGTATTTCTTGCTGCTGGCCATCCTGGATAATGCTACTAGGATTTGTGGTTCAGATACATTTGAGGGACATGAGCAGTGGTGAAATGTAAAATTTGTTACTACCAGTTCTGTGGGCATGGCTTGGTGGGGGGGTTAATGTGACTGAGTGGGCGTGACCAACTTTTTTTTTTACTTTTAAAACCATTTTTTCTACAACCTCTTCGGCTGAAAAGATTGTACAAAAATGCTTTTAAAAGCCTCTGACGATCCCAGCTGAGTTGCCTGATCGTTAGAGGCTTTTTTTCCTTTTAAAACCATTTTTTCTACAACCTCTTTGGCTTTTAGCCTCTGACGATCCCAGCTGAGGGTTTTTTTTTTTTTTAAAGCATTTTTTCGGCCAAAGAGGTTGTAGAAAAAATGCTTATAAAAAAAAAGCCTCTGATCATCATGTGGCTTAGCTGGGCATGGGGGGGGGCAGGGATTTTTGCTACTGGTTCTCTGAACCACCTGCCACCTTCGCTACCGGATCGGGTGATCCAGTCCAAACCGGGAGGATTTCACCCCTGGACATGAGGTTTTCAACCCATATGCAGAAAGCATATGCAATGGGAAGAAGGAATGACCTTGAGGTTCAAAAAGAAGAGTCATTACCAAGACACTGATCAGATAAAAGAAAACCGAGTCCAGACCAGAATTGTAACCCAAGAAAACATCTCAACAAGATAAAGGGAAGGAGAGGAGAGGACTTTCAGACTTCCAAGATTCTGTTTCTATGAGCATATAATGAAAGCAGTATTAACCTGCATCAGAGGTGGGTTCCAGCAGGTTCTGACCAGTTCTGGAGAACCGGTAGCGGAAATTTTGAGTAGTTCAGAGAACTGGTAGATACCACCTCTGCCTGGCCCCGCCGCCATCTATTCTCTGCCTCCTGAGTCCCAGCTGATTGGGAGGAAATGGGGATTTTGCAGTAACCTTCCCCTGGAGTGAGGTGGAAATGGAGTTTTTACAGTATCCTTCCCCTGCCAAGCCCGCCAAGCCATGCCACGCCCATCAAACCACACCCACAGAACCAGTAGTAAAAATTTTTGAAACCCACCACTGGCCTGCATGACTTTGCTCTCCTAGACTGGACTGTTTTGAAGGGCTGACATCATGATAGTGTTCCATTTCTTGAATGTCCTACTACTACTCTCCCCAACTTGATCCCATCTAATGCTAGGACAGTTTCTTGAAACTGTAATATATCTGAAACCATCAAGTTTGTGATGAATCCAGATGTTTCATCAGAATGGCAAAACTTGTCATAACATAAGCACCACCACTTGCATATGTATCTGTGACATTATAAATACACAGACAGACAGACAAAAGGGACAGACTTTGTCAGGACAAATATTTCATGTTTCTCTCCATCCTTATGCCTTAGTAACACTTACCTATTCTAATTAGTTATTGTATTCCTGTCATTTATCCTAAACAGGAGTAGGCGACCTAGTATCCTCTAGATTTAATTTCAATTGCCATCAGCCCTGGGAAAGAGCCAGTGGCAAGGGTTATCAGGAGTTGTGGCCCAAAACATCTGGAAAGGACTAGTTTATTCAATTTCTGAGGCAGTCCATTAAATTTATGGCTATTCCTTCCAGCAATACTATTTTTGAGATGGAGACAATCTGAAGCTAAGGGGGAATACTAATAAGCCTTTATCCATGAATATTATAATACATTTCCAGTATTTTTTTTCCTCAGTAGATGCCTCTGAAGATACAACAGCCATCAACCCAGTGGGTTCAGTTATGCCTGCCACAGGAACAATTGCAGGAGATGTGGTGCAGCTCCTGGTGAAACGCCAGGCACTCCCTGGATGCCTCCTCTATCGTTACGGAACCTTTGCTACTAATCTGGACATCATCCGTAAGTCTAGGGAATGATGGGTAATAGGAACCATTAAGCACCCACACCAATTAGGCCAGAGGCTGTTGGGCATCATTGGGCAAGGAGGATGGACCTAAACCACACGCAAAGCCACCTGTTTTTAGAAGAGGACAGAATAATGTACTCACCATAAGACAGTCTACCCCAATCCAATTGCTGCCACATATTAAGTTCAAAGCTAGCAGAGAGTTGTGGTCAGAGCACATTTAGAAGGTAAGAATAATATGACATGTCTGGGGCTAAAAGTTACACAAGGTGTTCTGTGAAAATTAAAATGCCCATTCCACACTCTGTTTTCCAAATCTAAAAACAGGTCCATTTTGTGCCATCTTTGGTGCTCTCTGAGCTTGGTTGTTTGCTTGTGCACTGCTGATGCTAGGTAATACAACATCTGGAAGCAAATAATCAAGTTCAGAGAGTATCAAGGACTCCACAGTTCAACCCTGAGCTACCAATAGTCTCTTCTATTGGAATCATGTCCTTGTTACCTGAAAAACCAAACATTTTCTTCCAATTAACTTTGGCTTGTAGAGGCCAGGTTTAAAAGGCCTCCATGTACAGGAATGATTCACAGGGTGGTGGTGGTGGGAAATATAGGACATCTATGCTGCATAAACACGTCTGTGTTCTCTTTTATTGCAGAGGGCATAGAGAGTGTGGAAATTGTGGAGGTAATACCACTAACGACCACTATTGCTGAGAATGCAGTAGATCTCACTGTGACCTGCCAAGGAAGGTAGGTTTTATAGCTGAAAATAATGACTCTGATAGAGTCCTACCTTCTTAAAGTGATAGTCCAAGGGTAGGCAAATTTGCTCTTTTACACCTTGTGGACTTCAACTCCCAGAATTCCTAAGACAGCTTGGCTGAATAAGGAATTCTGGGAGCTGAAGTCCACAAGGTGTAAAAGAGCCAAGTTTGCCTACCCTTGTGATGGTTGAAGCATGTGGGAAGAAAGAAAAGATATTGGACATTGAGCAACAGGAGCTGTGAAACAAGCCCCTCTCAGAATGGTGGGTGGTGGGTGGGAAAGATTTTTGAATGGCAATATTTGAACAGCATAGCAGTCATGTGGAAATCTTGCCAAGGGGAGTGTTCATATATATGATTCTGGGAAGGGAACTGGCCTTTTTTGATGGATGGATTAATCAAAAGCCTTGTTTCGCTTGTAGCCTCCCCCAAGAAGTCTGCACAACCGTTTCAGATCCTGATTGTGTGATAGTCCAGGAGAGTGTGTGCAATCCTGTTCAGCCAAGCCCAGACTGCCAGCTTGTTTTGCGCCAGGCCTTCAACCAATCTGGCCTCTACTGCGTCAACATCTCACTGGCTGATGCCAACACCTTGGCTGTCGCCAGCACCCAAGTCAGCGTTCAGAGTAAGGCCCACTATTCTAGGGTGACCTAAGTCTTCTGTAAGACAACGTTCCTTCTGTTTCTCTTTATGTAAGTGGCAGTTTTATTGCAATCCCTCCTTCTAGTATGCTGACAACCAGAGGCCAAACACAATGGCTGGGTTTATACATCATTCTAAGCCACAGTTAACAACTACAGTGGCTAAGTTGACATACAGCTAAGCTAAAAACAAATAAATTATGTTATGGTTTAACATGTTAACCAATTTCTTCCTGGTTTATCACCCTTTGTGAAGTATGGCAAGATTGAGGTAGAGTTGCTCACAATCAAGTTTATTTTTCCATTAGAAATATAGGCCTATTCTAAAGGAATGGTTTGTGCCATGTTTTTAAAGGAACAGCACATGATCCTTATTATAAGCACCACTAAATATCAATTCCTCTGTTTCTTATAGCAGAAAGAAATCAAGCTTCAGCCCAAATAACATTTGTAGTTGGAGGGATGCTGGTTATTGCTGCCATGGGAGCTGCTATCTATACCTATCGGTGAGTCTACTCCAGGGGTGGGTTCTACTTACCTTTACTACCGGTTCACATCGCACCCGCATGCACTCTTCTGCGCATGTGCAGATCACCTATGGTGATGTCCGGGTCAGTGGGCAGAGCCTCCCGCCAGTTTTACTACCAGTTCTTACAAACTGGTCTGAACCAGGGGCAACCCACCACTGGTCTACTCCCATTCGTATCTGGGTCGTTCATCATTAGCCAGGAGTGAACGTACTATGTATATATTATATACTAACTTAGGATCTAGAGTAGCTACTAACATCTGACTGAAGATAGGACAGTCTGACATTTTCCAACCAAGCGCAAGAGCAGCGGGTTGAATCCTGGCCTAATGTTCATATTCTGCTTTGGCTAGGAAATGATGCAAGGGGATCTGTGCTTTTGCTGCTCATCCACAAAAATCAAGTCCTTATGGCATCTGGGATGGATCTGAAATAGCAAGGTGATTAATCTTTGGAGCATGTTAAGTTACTGCATCAGAACAGAGAAAAGAGTATCTGGCTGGACGTTGACCGATAGTGACTCTCCAAGATTGCAAGCAAAGGTTTGCCCTGTAGTTACAATCCTTAAACTAGGCATGCCTCAGATGCGTTCTGCTCTAACTACAGGCTTCCTTCCCTCTATTAAACTCTCCATTAGGTACTTTGAACAGGGACGTGGTGGCTCAGTGGCTAAGAAGCTGAGCTTGTCGATTGAAAGGTCGGCAGTTCAGCGGAAAAATAGGGACCACCTTTGGTGGGAAGATAACAGCGTTCCATGCACCTTTGGCATTTAGTCATGCCGGCCACATGACCATGGAGGCGTCTTTGGACAGCACTGGATCTTCGGCTTTGAAACAAAGATGAGCACCACCCCCTAGAGTCGGAAACGACTAGCACATATGTGTGAAGGGAACCTTTACCTTTATGTTTTATGTACTTTGACATTTAGGGAGACAACAGCAGAGGTGGAGCAGCTTTACTAGGGTAAAATCAGAGTAACAAGGGCAATTTGCCTAAAGACATAGCAAAGGAGTTAATCTGATCTGTGAAGTTTCTACATAACAAATATTCCTCCCCAGAATTTCATTAATCATTGATTAATCTCAATGTCTGTCTTGTTTTTTACAGGGCTTATAGTATCGTGCAATTTATTCCTTAGGCCTTCTGGGTACGATTCCAATTATAAACTAAGCACTCTGAATGGCCAGTTCACCCTTGTTGTATTGTTTATGGCAGGCATTTTGCAGAGTCCACCTGGTGGAGGTCTTTATCCTTCATAGGGCCGTTGAACAGCAAAAGACTAAATCTTTACAAGTTGAGTTCTTCTCTTTTGCCAGACAAAGAATGTTAAGAGTTCTTATTCAAAAGAGCAAGCAGAGTAAGGAACATGGAGATGCTTTGGGTGCTCTTAAACGTCATCAATGCGCTCAAGATTGTTACTAATGTCTTCCTTGGTTACAGGCATTTGAGACACATCCCCCTACGGGCCATGATGTCTGCTGGCACTTCTCCAAGGAACTGGTTTCCTGGCCGCACAGCTGTACGCCTCTTCCGTGGCCAGACGTTTGGCCAGAGGGCCAGTGGAGAGAGCAGCCCCTTGCTCAGTGGCAACGTCATCTAAATGGAAATCAACAAGCTTTGCAAACTAAAAACTGAACCGTTGAGCCCTTACTCAGAAAGGAAACCATGCCCCCTATATTACCCTTAAGTTGATGCTCTTCTGATGCCAGCTGAGTAACCTCTCAGCCTCTTTGAGGTGCCATCTCAGTGCCTGCCTGGGTGGGGAGATACAGACAGCACCGAAGGAAGTGTAGTTGTTTTTAGAGCACCACAATTGCATTCAGCCCGTGCCATGCTGGTCCTAGGGAGTCAAGACAGCTGTTCATTTGGCTTTCTGACATACTACATTGGGTAAAGGAGAAAATCAGCATTGTAGTTTTGGGATTGTTAGTTTCTAAATTAACGTCCTACAATTGGCCAGGTCTTCTAACAAATGATAAGAAGGTTAACCCTGTTTACCAGTTACTAGCCATGTTCTTAAACAGCCCCTCAAACATGGGGCTGCATTGAAATGCTGACTCCATTTTATTTTCTATGCCCCATAACTAGATGGGGGAGTGAATTCTGGCAAGAAAGATATGAGAGAGAATAATATCATCTCTATCTTGTCTTCATGATCACCAATCAACCACTGCAGACTTTTATTTTTTCCAACAAGAAAAAAGAAAAAGAAAAAAAAAGAAAAGAGGAACCAGTAGCACAAAGTGACAGCACTCAAATGAAATGGTTCACATTTGCTTCTAAGACATCCTTAGTAGCATATTGCTGTTATGCATAAGCATTTCCCAGGGAAGAGGCACATTAAGTTTAACCCATGTCATGCAAACCCAGAGAGAACCAACAAGATGCAGGCTGGTATCATTTAAGCCAATGGAGCATCTCTGTATTTCGTTAAAGTTTTTGTCTGTCCATCTTTTCTTTAAAAAACACAGTATTTCCTTTATACACCATGAACAAATATATCAAGAGTTTGATGGACTACTTCTCGGTGTGATGTTTGTCTATGCAAGGTGAGCCACTTAGGTGGGGAAGAGCGGTCAAATTGTGACATCCCATTTGCTAGCTGAAGGACAATCTAGAACTAGGTTCTAGAACTGGTCAGTAGCAACAGGCCATCTCATAAGGGAATGGATTTCCAGCTGCCTCGTTGACACTGCATTGTGACCAAGATAACAGAGCTCAAACTGGATACTGGTGGCTCCAGGGGACAGAAAGAAGAGGAGAAACAAGACACAAAAGCACTCCTGGGCAATTCTGGAGGTGGAAATGGGAATAAGGGTGGCTGCATTTCACAAAACAAATTCTGTAAAAGTTTCTTCTATAAAGAGGTGGTAGTACTGAGAACAGGAGAAAGGACACACTGATATAAAGCGACCATTAATATCTGCAACCACTTCATATTCTTCAGATAAGAGAATAAACTTCAGAGATGCCTTTGAAATTGGCTGTCTGGGAAGAGAATAGTATGAGGCAAGTCAGAGTGGACAAAGGAATCTGTGATTTATATGAAAAATAATTCCCAGGTCAGGGCATGGTCTAGGGCTAGGCCTAAGGCAGTGATGGCGAAACTATGACACATGTATCAAAGATGATACGCCATGTTTTGGGTGACACTCTAGGTTCATCAACATCTGACAACTATTCTCAAAAGTAGGCCCTATTCTCACAGAGTTTTCTGGGGAACTCTGGGCCATGTGGCACACACCATTCCCCAAGGCTTGCATCCCTGTTGAGGAATGGCACATGCTGGCCTTTTTGAATGGCAGTGGTGGTGCTACTCAGGCTGAAGTGAAGGCCTAAGTGGCTAGGCCTCTACTTCATGCCCATCCTGAGCTGCCACCAAGTGTCTGCTCAGGGTGGCCTAGGGAGGAGAAGTGTTTGTCCTTCTTGGTGTGTGGGTGTGGGTGTGTGATACACCAGCAGAGTCAAGTTAAGCATTTTCCAAATTTTTGACAAGCCGAGCATGAAAGGCTTGCCATCACTGGCCTAGGGTTTCTTGGATAGCAGGCAAGGCAGGGTTTGCTGTGGTCCTAAATTTCTGGAAAAGTTGTGGAATGCAGTGGGAAGAGCGAGCCATCTGTTAGAGTGAAAGTCATTTAAGCCCACAACCACTCCCACTCCAAAACAGAATAGTAATTTGACACAGAGTAATTCAATACGTGAAGGCAAACTGTTACCATGTTTCCCCCAAAATAAGACCCTGTCTTATATTTTTTTGAACCCTGAAATAAGCACTTGGCCTTATTGCCATGCGCTCAAAAGCCCGATTGGGCTTATTATCAGGGGGTGTCTTATTTTGGGGGAAACAGGGTATATAGGGATGGACTTACAAATTCTGAAATTGGGGGAAGGGGCTTTGCAATTAAAATGATATATGTGATTTGGTAATCTAAGACTGGTTTACTAACACTGTGTAATCTAAAGCTGGTCTTGCCTTTTCTAAGTAAAGATGAACATCTGTATTAGCAGCTACAAGCCACATGGGAACAATAACCACCAAAAGCAGATTAGCCAGGTTGCTATAGTAATATTAAGACGTTCTGCATGGCCCTATAACAAAACCTTTGGGAAGAACAAAAACTGACATGGCTACGCAACAAGGCTACTCATCAGTGGTGAAATCCAATTTTTTTTTACTACCGGTTCTGTGGGCATGGCTTGGTGGGCGTGGCAGGGAAAGGATACTGCAAAATCTCCATTCCCTCCCCACTCCTGGGGCATGATACTACAAAATCCCCATTCCCTCCCCACTCTTGGGGGAAGGATATTGCAAAATCTCCATTCCCACCCCACTCTGGGACCAGCCGGAGGTAGTATTTGCCAGTTCTCCAAACTACTCAAAATTTCTGCTGCCAGTTCTCCAAACTGCTCAAAATTTCCGCTACCAGTTCTCCAGAACCTGCTGGATTTCACCCCTGCTACTCATCCTGATGAGGGTTTTCTGCTTAATTACATTTGTATCACTGTCAGCAAAAGTAAATTTGAAGTTTATCAAGTTTTACTTATTTGTACTTGAGGGTGAGATAACTGCAAAGGCAGGAAGACACTTAAATCATTTCAACTGATAAAAAATTCTGATTGGGAAGATTTTGGAATGATCAGGGATGATTTGTCCCATTCCTACCTATTATTGTAAGGTGGTTTTGGTTCTTCCTGAAAACCCCCAAAGCAGTTTGAAAACTCCAGAAACGAGTGGAAAAAACTTACAGCTGTACTTTAAGATGCCAAGAATGTGATATCAGAAAATTAGACACACTGTCTAATGTTATAGGTCAGTAAAATATATTACTTTCTTATGTCCTTATTTCATACCGCATTACCGCATTCATTTGGCTGCCTGCAAAAATCCCACATGTTGTTAATATGAAGTGTTGAAAAGTCAGCCAAGCACCTTTCCCCTGGAAAACTCTGCTTGGTGTGGTTACAGGGAGGGTGAGGCCAGTGTTATCACAAACTGACCAACAACTCACCCATAAGCCCCCGAGAACCAGAACATCTAAAGAAATAAATTAGCTTCACAGCACTTTTTACAGCCAAGGTAGAAATAATTCACCATAGCAACATCTGCTGAAAAAGTTATTATTTGAATTGCTGGGTGTGGAACTAATTCTTCAGCAGTGCAAACTACTGCTCAAGTTGGGCCACAATGTTAATTTTTGGTATACAAATTATTCCATTTGCTAATTAGCTCTTCCCTCATCAAGCATCCTTGACTTGTGCTCATTGGTCAAGCTAGGTCCAGGATGTGAAAGCAGTAGTCGAACCCATTCAGATGGCTCCAGGCTCATGAGGGTTTCTAACCACACTTGTTATTAAAAATAAATAATAATAAAATTCAATAGTTCAACATTTTGTGAGGGCTCAAGTCCCAACTGGATTAAAACTTTTATAATACTGTACTACTGTGCCGTCCTAGGCTGTGTTAACAGAGGGATAGAATCAAGATTCTTCTTATTGCTTAACGCATTGTAAGCTGCCCTGAGTCTCCGGAGAAGGGCGGCATATAAATAAATAAATAAATAAAAAAGATCACTTGAAGTGTTAATGCTACTTTATAATGCCTTGGCAAAACCACACTCAGAATACTGCATCCAGTTTTGGTTGCCACAATGTAAAAAAGATGTTGAGACTCTAGAAAGAGTACAGAGAGGAGCAACAAAGATGATTAGGGGACTGGAGGCTAAAACATATAAAGAACAGTTGCTGGAATTGGGTATGTCTAGTTTAATGAAAAGACTAGGGATGACATGACAGCAGTCTTCTAGCCTCTCAGGGGCTGCCACAAAGAAGAGGGAGTCAAGCTATTCTCCAAAGCACCTGAAGGCAGGACAAAAAGCAATGGATGGAAACTAATCAAGGAGAGAAGCAACCTAAATCTAAGGAGAAATTTCCTGACAGTTAGAACAATTAATCAGTGGAATGACTTCCCTCAGAAGTTTTGGGTGCTTCAACACTGTAGACTTTAAAGAAGAGATTGGACAACCATTTGTCTGAAATGGTATAGGGTTTCCTGCCTGAGCAGGGGTTGGACTAGAAGACCTCCACGGTCCATTCCAACTCTGTTATTCTGTTACTATCACCAAGACTGAATAAAGGTTGTGTAAGACTAAATGCAGAGCACCGAATGGAGACCACGCTGGTGTCACCAACTGTTTTGTTCCTCCTACAGCGTTTGAGACAAAACTCTTGTTCTCTCTCAAGTATTTCCCATGCCGTACTCTTCTATAATTTGAATAGAGGATGCAAGTGCTCAGATTCATTCCTTATTTCATAACAACACAGAAGCATCTTTAAATCCAATAAAATCTAATAAAATCTCTGTAAATGCTAACTCTTTTAAGTAGCCTTGTCTTGCTCAGCAGGCCATAAAATATTCTCTATCTGACGTATTTTATTTTCCAATGTTTTTGTTTCCATGTTCCCTTTGTTTTCCCAGTTCATGCTGCTACGTTGAGAGCTGTGTTAGATTTTGTTTTTAAAACACACTGAAATAACATATCAAGTTTCCTCATTATCAGTAATGAACAGCGCTTACATTGTGCTTTTCCTCTGGAATCCCTTGACCATCTGCCTCTTATTTCCATTTTAATCTCAGAACTCTCAGTGTAGCTCCTGACAGAATGGGATGTCAACCGGATCTCCCCAGTTACATTCTGACATTCTTAACCAGGTTAGGGCTGTGCAGGGCTTCTGATTCAAGTGGGAAGAGGCACTTGGGAACATGCATGAGCACAAACATAGGGTTTGTTTACAAGCTCATGAAAACAGACAAAATGGTTTCCAGAATCTCGGAAACCATAGATATCAGCATATTGTACCTCTGTAAGAAACATCTGTGGTTTAAAATGGGTTTTCCCACATGGCCTTGCAATACAGACACCAGCTCCATTGTTTCATTGTATGAGTCACTAAACAAAAAATGGCAGCGCCAGATTCTTTTTCTGTGACAAATGTACAAAGTTAGATGCAATAAATGGACAACTGCACTTTTATTGTGCTAAACATGGAAGTATGGAAAGAACTTAATTCTTTAAACATGATGTACTTGTTGCTTTTGGCATCCTAGTCTTCTGTCAAGGAAGGTGTAGCATCTCCCAAGATACTATCTGAAATCCTATCTCCCATCCCAGGCCAAAAACAATACATTACAACCAGGTCTAACAAGCCACAGCCTTCCTTCTTTATTGCACAGCACTCCAGCAGTGGAAGTTTTACTGAAGAAATTGTGAGAGACAGAATGGTTCATACACCACCCAGCTACTGTTTGTTGACTGAACCACACTGGCTGGGTTCACACTAAGCCAGGGGTGTCAAACTCAAGGCCTGGGGGCTGGATCTGGCACAAGGGGTGCTTAGACCTGGCCCTCAGGGTTGCCCTGGAAACAGCGGACCGCCCGTGGTGCCTCTGCCAGTGAAAACAGAGCTCAGGAGGGCTGTGTGCGGCACTCCCAAGCTCCATTTTCACTGGCAGAGGGTTGCAGGAGGCTGTTGCAGCTGAAAATGGAGCTTGCGGGGGCCACGGGAGCCACTCCCAACTCCATTTTCAGTGGCAAAGGGCTGCAGGAGGCCATTGCAGCTGAAAACGGAGCTCGGGAGCCCATTTTTGCTGGCAGAACGCTTGGGCCACCACAGGCCCACCCAGTCCCCCAAGGTCAAACACAACCCTGATGTGGCCCTCAATGAAATTGAGTTTGACACCATTGCACTAAGCTATAAACCAGTGTTTACAAAGCACAATGGTTGGACACAGTTACAAAGAAACCACACTGATGTCTTAGAACAAGGTGACCTAAAGCTTGGTCCCTAAAGCTTGTCTCTCTAAAAGATGGATCTGGGGCATTAGGGGGATAAAATTAGCAAAAGGTGAGGATGATTTCAGAGGGAGGGGATTAAGCTCTTCCACTCTTTTTCTGTTGCATCATGTTCTGCTTTTTATGGGTGTCTTGCAACATGTTGGGCCTTTACACAGCACAACTGCACTGCAGTGCTGTGTGCCTAGAAATTTCAATTGGAGAAGAATGGTGGGAATCTTCTGTTGATTTTTCCGGGTATGTTCCAAAAGAGAGCATAATCCTAGTGCCACAAAGGAATAAACAATGTGTTATAACAAAATAAAAAGGTAGCCTTCTGACTTTCATAAGATTGATAGTGAAAAACATTCTTGACTATTGTCCAGTGTCCCCTAATCTTACTGAACAAATTTTTCGCACACTTGGTACTAAAAACTATCCCAGTCCTTGACAGATAGAATTTGGGATGACTAAATCAAACCTGCAACTGTGAAAATCTATAATGCTTGCTTTTACCTTGTTATTATTATTCCTGTGTAATCTTATATTACCGTCTTGCACACAGTATAGTGAAGGAAAGCGGGAAAAGCAGCAAATACACGCCTACCGCTTTATAAATCCAATTAAGGCTTTCATTGTGAGCAGATATATCAGCAAATGTGCTGGTCTCCAATTTTTCATCCTCTGTACCACTGCAACACATTGCATGGATGTTTCATGCTTCTGTGCATATCCTGCTGAACAGTTGCAAGCAGTTACAAAGCCAGTTTGCACATAACTTGGGTGTGTGTGTGTATAAGAGAGAGAGAATCCTGTGGCCCTCCAGAAGTTGCTGTACACATCATTCACCTCTGGCTGTGTTGATTGAGTGTTGAACTTCAAGACTTCTGAAGGGCTGCTCCTGCCCTACTATTTAATGCCCATATAGCGATGCCTGACTGAGATTGTGCTCCCACAATAGCAAGTAAAATGAGCCAATGGTGAGATTCCATTTCACTGCCTTTTGTGGGTCAGAAATCTGGTAATATGCCTTGTCTCATTTTCTATAACCTTTGACCAAAAGGCAGATAAGGTTTTAACAACTGGGATGCCCACATCTACCGTATTTGTCAGAGTATAAGATGCTCTGGACTATAAGACACACCTACTGTTTTTGGTGAGGAAAACAAGAAAAAGAAATCTGCCTCTGCCTCCCAGCAATTTTGCCTCGTTGCAGCAAACAACAAATAGCCTGCTTTACTTTCATTTTCGTTTTCAGCATAGCTTGATTAGCACAAGAAAAAAAAATCTGCTTCCTTGCAGCAAGCAGCAGAGGCCAGTGCAAAACAGCAAAACAGCTGAGAGTTGGGAGGCAGATCCAATCAACTTGTGCTAATTAGGCTGCGCTGAAACTGAAACAAGCTGTTTCTTCTTGCTGCTTGCTGCAAAGAGATAAATTGCTGGGAGGCAGAAGCCAAAGGGTGGGGGCCAGTGGGTGGGTGTGCTACATTCGGTGTATAAGATGCATCTAAATTTTCACTTCCTTTTAGGGGGGAGAAAGGTGCGTCTTATACTCTGAAATACAGTAATAGCTAATTTCTGCTTTTAGCAAGAAAACAGATTACAGTGGAAAAAACATATCCAAGTCCAGCCCTTTATTACCATGTTGAAACTCTTCTGAGAAAACTGTACAGGGAAAGACTTGGCATGGAATCATAATAAATTAAAAAAAAAAGAGGAGAGGAAAGGAAGTGAGTGGGAAGGAAAGAACAGCTGGTGCCACCATTGTCTTTCAGTAGTTACAGCAAGTGCAAAAAGCAAAATCTACAAAGAGCAGAATTTGAACAACAAGAGGTAGCAATCTACAGAGGCTTTTTAGTGGGCAAAAAAGGAAGAATTTGGCATCCACACATTAAAAGGGAGACTAGCACAGGCAGGAAACCTGAGGGCACCACCAAATCACAAGGTGCTGCAAAACCTAACAGGGCAGAAAGCCCAAGTTCTCCTGCTCCAAACTAGGAAATTGGCAAGACCGATGTATGTTGCAAAAGCTAAGAATTTGGATCTCGCCTTGCCATGTACGTACTACACAGAAATTTGGCTTCTTCTAATTTGCTACGGAGGGTGGTGACGGAACAGGGTTCTCCTTGTGGCACAAAGCAGCAGGATACACCAACCAAGGACCCAAAGTTGAATTTTGGTGGAGGCAGCTGCTCCTGGAAAGGAACAAAGCCCCGTTTAGGTCTCCTGGGGTCCCTTTTTCAGGCCAAAAAAGCTGGAGGAACGGGGAGGTGGTGCAATGAGCATCGGAGCTTGGTTCTTGTGAGTTATTCTGATCTGAAAGAAAAATGGAGCAAGATGTGTCAACACTTTAGAGCAGGCCTCGGGCCTTTCCCTTTACTTGCCCATCCACACACCCCATATCACAGCTTATGGATGATTAGAGCAGAGGAACCACTGTCTGGTTGTATCTCCTCTTCACCAAACTAGGACATAGATAGGTCTCTTTGCGGTCATTACAAGTCAACGTTGACCTGATGACATTCCATCAATCCATTAAGAGAGAACTTCCAAACCAGCTAGTTGATCTTTAAGGCCCTAATTTAAGTCCAGGTGATTTCAAGGACTACTTAGCAGTAGCCAACCTGTTTGAAGCAGTATTTTGGTCTTCTGAGTGGACCGGAACCTACCCACCAGACTAATTCCCACTGGGCCTGTTGCTAGTCTTGGGCAACTATTTAATTAGTAAGGTGGCTTGTTTCAATTAGCTAGGAGTGGCAATTTGAAAACAGCCTACCAGCTTTTATGCTGGCTGTCACTTCCTGGGTATTTATTTGGGAAATTTGAGAAAAAATGTCCTATAAAATCTGCAATGACCGAGTTGGAACTATTCTCTAGTTTTTTTTAACTGAAAACTTTTTTAAAAAAAATCTAACAAAAATGGTAAGCTTAGGCAGAGAGAGGGCTAATTCTTTATTCCAAGAATGTGTGATATTTAGGCCACTGGGGAATAAGTAAATCCACAATTAAGTCAGAGACCTTGGTGGTGATGGATGTTCCTAGTCCAAGAAAGGCTTAGGCTATTGAATTTGCATAATACAACTGCACTTAAAATTATCTGATTAAATATATTATGCAGTCACTTTCTCTTGCTCGCATGCAAAAATCCTGATAATGGTAATGGTAATGGTAATGGTAATTTTATTTATATACCACCCTTCTCCCGAAGGACTCAGGGCGGTGCACAGCCAAATAAAACACAGACATACAAAAGTTAAAAAATGATTAAAAT